>CM040813.1:1184372-1194372 GCA_022829025.1 Squalius cephalus | reverse complement strand
TCCCTGTTTCTGTGCGCTTTGATCACGCCGGCCGTCCTAGATTCAACGGAAATACTTACAGCTTTCTCAGAGTTGAGATTAATTTGGCATTAGATGGTATCATTAGATTAGAAGCTGTTTAAACTTGTCATTTGTCATGTGATCTTCCTAAAGCAGCTCCAGGCTGTAATGTAAAGAGAAACTCACAGCATGTTTTACATTTTAGATCTTGAAAGGATAGTTCACTCAGAAATGCAACACTATTTACTCACTCAAGTTTGAATTTTTCCTGGAACACAAAAGGAGAAGTTTTCGAAGAACGCTGGTGTTGGATTATACACTGTAAAAGTGAAACGACTGTGTCATTTATTTAAAATGCAGTTTTATAAATCACGGTTTCCAGTTACGCCTGTTTTGTTCAGTTCGTCTACAAACACATTCCTAACACAAGTTCTTCTAAATAAGATTATTGAACTTTTTTATCAGCTTCCGTAGAGAAACATGCTCTGAAAGATCCATAATGTTGTTATTTTTAATATTAGTTCATTTTCATAAATATTAGAAGTTTTAATATTATTTATTCATAACTACCTGCTCTAATAAAACCAATATTAGAGCTTTGCATTTATAAGAAAAACTGACAGCGACCTAACAATGACAGTGACCTAACAAGTTATTAGCTGAATATATTAATAAATGATAACTGACAGTGAACATGAGTAAATATAAACATACAACACAAAATAGAACCAAAATGTGAAATATCTTCCAATCCTCTATGAGGTTGTGTCTCTTTCATTTGCTTCGGTAAAAGCTATTAAGTTTGTGATGGCCAAACGTATTGTGAATGGACAGATATGTGACCCTTCCCAAAGTTAAAAGGGATCAAAGTCATGGGATCGTTTGAATGTTCTGGTAACTGGGCATGTTTATGCATAAGCCCAAGAAATAACTGAAAACTCTTCATAAATTCAGTGACTTGTTTAGTGGAGAAGAAGAGAAAAGAATCCCTGACTCACACAAAGAAAACACATGATTGCTTGGAAAAAGTTACAATTTGAAAGTGAAAACTATATATATAAAGTTTAAAAAGGATGTGAAGGAGCTGTTGTGAGTGTGTTGATGCTTGAGCTTCAGTAATGATCAGGGGCTTTAAAACTATTTTGACAGTTACAGATTTAAAACAAAAAGGTGTGAATAAAGAACCCTAAACTCGGACACATTGTAGCAGAGAGCGGTTCTTCTGGACGAGATGTTCTAAATACAACTGTTACTATGTGTCTTTTTAAGAGTGCAAATAACACTCCCATAGAAACACATGAAATAAATAATTATGTTTAAATCATAGTTGTATATACACTCTTCCCCTTCTGTTTCCCCGAAGTGGTTCTTCTACGGCATTGCTGTGAAACCCTTCTGAACCTTTACTTTTAAGAGTGATAGCAAAAAGATGCCTTTATTTATAGTAAGTAAACTAACTTGAACATTGACTAACAAAATGTTTTTAGGTTTATCTTAACCCTATAATGCCGGAATTAATACATTTAAAAGCAGACAGCAAATATATAATCATTCCCAGTCCTTTTGGTTTCAGACCTGATGTGTTTGGAAAGACTTACACAACTGTGCTGAAATAAGTGATGACAGTAGATATTCCAGAGGCTGGCTATGACTATAGTCATACTTTTGTCAGACAATTTTGAATTTATGTTATCCTTAAAAATCATCTTGATAATAATAATAATACATTGACATATAAAGAGGAAAATCCTGTAGAATTATGAGTAAGGGTCAAAGGTCAAACGCCCATTGTTGTTTAGATGTCACACCTTGAATGGTTAAAGATCTTTCCACTATATTGGATGTCAGGCATCAAAGGGTTAAGTGGAAATTCTACATGAAAATTATTGATAATTTACCTTTTGTTTATGTCGAAATGAAGTATAAGTAACATTTTGGCTTATGCCCAAAGAAAATATATTAAGAAAAAAAAAAATTTCTATAAATGTTTTTGTCCTTGGAAAAATAAATGAATATTTATTCAAAATTTAAGAATCAATGTGAACCAAATTCGGTAAATAATTTGGAAAAAAACGAATGGAGTATAGTTGGTCCAGAGATGATTTATTTCAGTGCGTCTCCTGTTCTTTAGGACCAGAGAGTGTCTCAATGTCTAAAATGATATTAATACACTGAATATATTTTCATATCATGCTAAATATTGGGTCAATACAAAGATATTTTTCATAAAATCTACTTTTTGAAACTACGCTGTAGAAAAGATTACAGGAGAAGATTTCACGTGTAATTCAATGTTTTACTGTTTTTGTGAAATTTGTTGCAATTTATGAGTAAAAAATGTTTTTAGTATAAACACTCCATTTTCTCTTTAAGTGTCAGAATAAAAGCACTGAAGAATGTATTGAATCGGTCATAATGACCCGCGCTAACATGCAGAAACACTGAAAACACACTCCCACACACACATCCCCACAGACCGAGACGTTGAGCAAAGACTCCCAGCATGATGGATCTGGGATTTGGGGGTTTCTAACTGTCTGTTTGTTTGCTTTTTTCCCAGCCATTCGTTTTGGTCGAATGCCTCAGGCGGAGAAGGAGAAGCTGTTGGCCGAGTTCTCGAGTGACGTGGACCACATGCACCCGGAGTCTGCGGATCTCAGAGCGCTGGCCCGACTCCTGTACGAGTCCTATCTCAAGTACTTCCCCCTGACCAAAGCCAAGGCCAGGGCCATTCTCTCAGGGAAGACCAGCGACAACGCCGTGAGTCTGGAGGCTTTAACTACATCTGATCTGTTGCATCATTTAACGAGGTCTTAGTCGTGATGTTGCTAGAACAGGTTTTCCTGCTTGAATGTTGATTATTCTCCTCATATTCTCCATTGTTGCGGCTCCTCTCTTCCCAGTCTGTCAGTAACGCTCTGTTTACTTCCTGTCTCTATGAAGCCCCTCCTCCTGAAAAGCACACTGTGCTCTGATTGGTCGGCTGGAGCAGTGTGTTGTGATTGGTCGAGCTCTTCGAGTGTGTTTGGGAAATGTCCCGCCCCTTACCATAACCACCAGTTTAACACACTACTAACTAACTCAACCAGGCCCCACCCCTTTATTCTGCGCATGAATTATTCAAATGAGGAAGAAACTCAAGACTACACTGGAGGCGTTTCACAGACACTGATATAGAGAAGAGCTGGAGCTTTTCATGATCACACAGCAACACTACACACTAAACACAGATGATGGAAACAGCAGAATTAGTGCTCTTCAAATGTTCAGCTCTTGACCTTTCACAGATGCAGACATTCAAAACCATGATCGGTCGCTCCCTCGCTGTCTAGACGCTCATGAAGTGCACTAGGCAGAAATTCAGGTTTCCGACGGGTGAAAACACAGATAATCTCATTCTCACGCAATACTTTCATCATATACAGTGTTGCTGTGCATGACCAATCATAACAGACATGTTTCACTCTTAGATTATTTCAAGAACATTCCTGAAATGAAAGACTTATTTACTGGTTAATATTAAAATGTTGAGGTTAAAGCAAACATCTAAATTATTTACTATTAAATGATATGCATTGGCCCATAATGTATTTTGACAATATATCAATAACACTTGCATTAAATAATAATAATGAAATTATTTTAAAGAATACATTTTAAATGTATTTTATTGGTAACACTTTACAATAGGGTTCATTAGTTAACATTAGTTAATGTATTAACTAACATGAACTAACAATGAGCAATACATTTGTTACAGTATTTAATGTTAATTAATAAAAATCCAGCTGTTCATTGTTTGTTCATGTTAGTTCACAGTGCATTAACTAATGTTAACAAGATTTTAATAAAGTATTAGTAAATGGTGAAATTAACATGAACAGAGATTACTAAGTGCTGGATAAGTGCAGTTCATTATTAGATCATGTTAACTAATGAACATTATTGTAAAGTGTTACCATTTTATTCATATAAACATAGCAATAATGATTATAGCCTCTCCACTGAGCATTTCTACTTTGTTGACAGAAGTGAGTGTAAAAGCGACGGCATCACGTGTGTTTAACTGAGATATGAGCAAGGCTGTAGATGTGTGTTTAGACTAACGCTGTGAACGGTGTGAAACATCTGCTCTCTGGAAACATTCATGATTATTATCAGTGTTGAAAACAGTTTTGAACATTTTTTCTTTACTGACCCCAACGTTTGAACGGTAGTGTTTAATGTTATAAAAGATTCTATTTCAAATAAATGCTGTTCTTTTGAACTTTCTATTCATCAAAGAATCCTGAAAAATCAAGTGTATCAGTTTCGACAAAAATATGAAACTGTTTTCAACACTGATAATAATTATAAATGTTTCTTGATCATCAAATCCTCATATTAGAGTGATTTCTGAAGGATCATGTGACACTGAAGACTGGAGTAATGATGCTGGAAATCAGCTTTGATCACAGGAATAAATTACACTTTACTATATATTCACATAGAGAACAGATGATTTACATTAAAATAATATTCCACAATATTACTGGGTTTTACATGTTCTAATACGAGAGTAAACACTGAGAGCTCACAGTCCTGTTGTGATAACTCCGGTCCTCAAGGGGCGCTAGAGGCTCCTTCGTGGCTGCGTCCCAAATATCATAATCTCTTGAATAAGTACTTACTTTTGCAAGTGCTAAAAAGAAAGTTCTATATAATACAGTATACATATAGTACAGTAAATTCACATACTTCTTATGTCACCTACTCTGTATAGAGGGAAGTATGCGATTTTTTATGCATCAGCTGCACTGTAAAAACTGAGTGCAGATTGTTTCAGAGGAACACCTACACGAGTTCTTGTTCAGTGCATCTACTGTAGATAAAACAAACTTGTTCAACAAGATACCTCTGACCTTGAGCTGAGAGAGAAAACCTTTAGTTTAGACCGTTTCTCCGGGTGCGTTATAGCGCCCCTTGTGTTATGAATTGGAGTCTGACATGATACACAATTACTCATGATAAAAAGCACTTGAGAGAAACCTTGAGAAGTTCATATTCAACTAATGACAAGACATGCATTGTTATATTTTAAAGAGGAGCTGTTGTGCTTTTCTCCATGTTCATCTGTGTTTAGTGTGTAGTGTTGCTGTGTGATCATGAAAAGCACCAGCTCTTCTCTATATCAGTGTCTGTGAAACGCCTGAAACGCCTCCAGTGTAGTCTTGAGTTTCTTCCTCATTTGAATAATTCATGCGCAGAATAAAGAGGCGGGGCCTGGTTGAGTTAGTTAGTAGTGTGTTAAACTGGCGGTTATGGTAAGGGGCGGGACATTTCCCAAACACACTCTAAGCGCTCGGCCAATCACAACACACTGATCCAGCCGACCAATCAGAGCACAGTGTGCTTTTCAGAAGGAGGGGCTTCATAGAGACAGGAAGTAAACAGAGCGTTACTGACAGACTGGGAAGAGAGGAGCCGCAACAATGGAGAATATGAGGAGAATAATCAACATTCAAGCAGGAAAACCTGTTCTAGTAGAGCCGGAAACAACATCAAGACTTTGAGGAAGGGCGTAATGTAGTGCCTTTCTTAAAGAAGCCATATTGTCATAATGTTTACAACCCGTGTGGTACTCGAGTCCCAGTCCAACACCATATTGAAGCATTTGGACTCGTTCATAGAAAATATGTCCTTGGACTGCACTGTTTACACACAGTAAAAAACGTTGGGTTACACATATTGGGTCATTGTGTTGGGTTATTTTCCAAAAATGTTGGGTAATTTTTTTTCAAATTGTTGGGTAATTTCTAGTAATAACCCAATGCATTGGGTTAAAATAACCCACAGTTGGAAAGGTGCTATACCACCCCATAGTTGGGTTACTCGTTGTTTTTTAACCCAACATTATTAAGTGACCAGCTGCATCTTTCTTAGTGGAAGCAGATTCAATCAATCAATCAACACAAAATCAATCAATCAATCAACACAAAATCAATCAAAAACAACACAAGTTGTGCTTTACAGACCCAACCTTGCAAAACATATAGACAAACACACCATAAAACACTAAATAAACCACATGTAAAGAACAGTTAAAAGCAGCGGAGAAGAGATGGGTCTTAGATTAAACTGCTCATGACGTTCTTCTCGTTCACAGCCTTTCGTGATCCACGACATGAAGTCCCTGATGGAAGGCGAGCACATGATCAACTCCCGGCAGATGCCGATGCAGGAACACCGGAGATCCGACATGGGAGTCATTCACGAAGTGGAGCTGCGCTTCTTCCACAGCTGCCAGTCGAGATCGGCCGAAGCCATCAGCGAAGTCACCGAGTTCGCCAAGAGCATCCCGGGCTTCGTGAACCTGGACCTGAACGACCAGGTGACGCTCCTGAAGTACGGCGTGATCGAGGTGCTCATCATCATGATGGCGCCGCTCATGAACAAGGACGGCACGCTCATCTCCTACGGCCAGATCTTCATGACTCGCGAGTTCGTCAAGAGCTTGCGCAAACCCTTCTGCGAGATGATGGAGCCCAAGTTCGAGTTCTCCGTCAAGTTCAACATGCTGGAGTTGGACGACAGCGACATGGCGCTGTTCCTCGCCGTCATCATCCTGAGCGGAGGTGAAACACACACATCTCATACAGTCTAACCATCTCACCTAGAAGACCATAGCTTTAAAGGATAGTTCACCCAAAAATGAAAATTAGCCCATGATTTACTCACCCTCATCGTAGGTGTTTATGACATTCTTCTTTCAGACGAACACAATCAGAGTTATATTAAAATATGTCCTGCTCTTCCAAGCTTTATAATGGCAGAGAATGGCTGTATATTTTTTTTAAATCCATCAAATCTCATCCAGTTTAACCATCTAACCATAAAGATGATTCAAAGATAGCATTAACCTTCAGGTCCGACCACAAGCTCAGTGCCTCAAACCAGGCTTAGATTCACTACACTACACTGTAAAAAATGATACACTCTAAAATATGCTGGCTTGTTTTAACCCAGCTTTGGGTCAAATATGGACAAACCCAAACGTTGGGTTAAAAATGTAATGTAAAAATCTAACCCAACGGCTGGGTTTGTCCATATTTGACCCAAAGTTTTAACAACATGTGTTTTAACATTGCTTTAACACATCAGAATAAGTTAAGTAGTTTTCAACCTTTTTTTTTAAGTTATGCAAGATTCAAGTCAGTTTAATGCAATTTAAGTTGAAATGACTTAACCCAAGTCGACTGTACGTAAAAATATAAGGCAGCAACTTTTTTAAAGTTTTTAAAATTTACACAATTACTAACTGAAATTAAAATAAAAACAGAAATTATAACATGAAATCTAATTCAAAATAATAATTATTTTATTTTTATTATTTTATTAATTATAAATTATATTAAATATTATTAATCAAAACTATCTCAGTGACTAAATAACACTGTCATGAAGAGAATTAATTTTTTAATTTTCATTTAAATTTAATTTTAATATTATTTTATATTATATTAAAAAGAAAGTATTTGAAATAATTTTTTATTATATTTTTTCATTATAATTATTTTTAAATTATTTAAATTACAGAGAACATTTGTAAAGTAAAATTTCAAGCATTCATTGTGGTAGTTTTTAGGATTACTAAAAATGAAATCATTGTGGATTCATATTTTTCATTAAAATGTAAATATGTATAAAATGCATATTAAAATATGATGGACTGTAGACCCTGAAGCGAATCTTTTCATGAGCTTTATCCTGTTTAAACGAAGCGCTGTGTCCCTGTGCTAGATCGGCCCGGACTGCTGAACGTCAAGCCCATCGAGGATCTCCAGGAGACGGTTCTTCACTCTCTGGAGCTGCAGTTGAAGACCAACCATCCGGACTCTCTGCAGCTGTTCGCTAAAGTCCTGCAGAAGATGACGGACCTGCGCCAGCTGGTGACGGACCACGTGCAGCTGATCACACTCATGAAGGAGACCGAGGTGGACTGGTACCTTCACCCGCTCCTGCAGGAGATCATCAGGGACCTGTACTAGTGATCCTGATCCAGAGCCTGAGTCTGATCCTGAACTCCTGATCCTGGTCCTGGTCCTGGTCCTGGTCCTGGTCCTGGTCCTGGTCCTGGTCCGGGTCCTGGTCTTGATCTTGATCCTGAACTCATTCCACAGACATTTGTTTCTGGCTTTCAAGACCAGCGAAACAGGGCAGTTCCACTGTGAAGATCTGCGTCAGCAAAGCCAAGGACACAGAAGTGACACTCCATATCTCATTGTTTTAACTGAAGACAGTGGTGTTCAAAAGTCTGAGATCGCACTGCAAGTCAGGGATTTATTCTCCTTTAAAGATTCAAATAAAGAGAAATAAATAAACTATTAAAGTCAAAGTCAAAGTGACCCGAATAGAAAACAAAGTGACCTGAATTTCATTTTGAAAATATTTTTTACAAATTTTTTGATCAATGAATTAGAAATTCAAGCACATTTCTCACATTCTTTCGACTTTCAAAATCAAAATAACTCACGATTTCATGCATAACCCTTTTAATTCAGCTCTAAATATCTCACATTGGGTGTCTTTGCCGAGCTCTTGTGGAAAATAAATAGTAATCATGATATTTCATGACTCTAGAAGGCCTTATATCTCTATATGGAGTAAATGAGCTGTTCCTCTGGGTGCTAAAGTCAGGTTATCTCCAGTATGCTTTCAGATACACATGTAGACATAATAAAATAATGTTTTAGTAAAGTTTGAGCATTTTTCATGCATTCCTCACATTGCACTCATTCCTAAGGGCGTCAGGTCGACCGTGAGGGAAGGATTTGATACTTTTTAAAATTTCAACCACAAAACGCCTCAAATCCATTTTAATAAAGTCATAGAGTCATGGACCCCCCCAATGAACACTCAATAAAAAAAAACAATAATTCCGGGTCAAAATGAGCCGAGGGAATGGTGATTTTAAAGAGGCTTTTTTGCTTCTGTTGAAGTTCAGACTGCTCAGGAGAATCTGACATGTTGATCCGCCGGTTCTGTCAGTCCAGAACTCCACAGCCGTCCTGCTGATCCGACAGAGAATGAGCGTCGCGATCTAGTGCTCTCAGACTTTTGGACCCTGGTCATTTTTGCCCATTATCATTAGCAATAAGACAGCTGACATTCACCAAATCTCCTGGAGTGCCACGTGTGGTGTGTGTGTGTGTGTGTGTGTGTGTGTGTGTGTGTGTGTGTGTGTGTGTGTGTGTGTGTCGGACTGCACTGAAACTGACAGAGCTGAAAACACACTTTCTACTGTGACCAGATCGATCTGAATATAGTTTCCTCTTAAGCGCTGATGTTTGTCGCAGTGACCGCTTCTTCTTCATCCAGCAAATAAAACACTTTCTTAGATTGTTTTCCAAAGATCTGCTCTATTTTTGCCTCAGATTCTGATCTTAACTAAAAGTTGCCTTTTACATTCACGAACAAATTGTTTAAACTATTTTTTCTGTTGTTGCTTTATTGTTCTCAGTCAGGATTGTATTGTGTAACACTTTACAGTAAGGTTTATTATTTAACATTAGTTAACTACCTTAGTGAACATGACCTAATAATGAACAACACTTCTACAGCATTTATTAATCTTAGCTAATATTAATTTCAGCATTTACTAATACTTTATTCAAATCTAAGGTTGCATTAGTTAACATTAGTTAAAGCACTGTGAACTAACATGAACAAACAATGAACAGCTGGATTTGTATTAACTAACATTATCAAAGATTAATAAATACTGTAACAAAATGTATTGCTCATTGTTATTTCATGTTAGATAATACATTTATTAATGAACCTTATTGTAAAGTGTTTTGCTTTTTGTGTGTTTATAAATCATTCTAAAGCCTTAATTTTTTTTTTACTTTGATTCACAAAATGTGTGTAAATATGAAACAGATTTTAAAAGGGAGAGTCTTTCATACATTTTAAATGACATGTTAAACCGTTAAATGTCAAATGTATTTCAAAATGTAAA
>CM040813.1:1069372-1179372 GCA_022829025.1 Squalius cephalus | reverse complement strand
GCTTTGAGAACGTTATTAAAGAAACCATTAGAACATTGAGCAAATATTCCATTAATGTTTCTTTGAGAACCTTTCCAGAACGTTCGCTGGGTTTAGGCACATGATGAATAATATAGGGCTACTCAAACATAATAACGTTCACATTAAGCTATGTTATAAAAACGGGTTTTCAGAACGTTCTTATTTATTGGTTATACACACGTTAAAGGAACATTCCACTTCGGAATATTATGGGAATGTCACTTTTAAAAATTCTCTAAACGTTCTGAAACATTTAAAAAAATGTAAGTTGTCCATTCCGTGAATGATGTATAAAAATATTTTTGTGGAAATGTTTTGAGAGCATTATTAAAGGCTAGTTTTTTTGTTTTTTTGTTTTTTTTAGTGTCCTCCTTACGTTTATACGTATAAATATGTTGTATTTGGTATTAGTGTATTTGTATTAATGTCTGCTAAATGTCTTTATTGTAAATATGTATGAAGTACACGTATAATTATGAGTAAAATCGTCTCTCATACTTGTTTATTTGGGAAACATTGCTCTCTACTGGCCCTCGACACAAATTGCAATGTCCTTAAAACAATTAGAATAAAAGTGTAACATAAATTCGTAGCGTTTAACTGTGGGGTTTATGATATAATCGCTTATTTAATATGACTATTTGATGTTCGACTAGTACGAAAAAGAAGATTCCCTAAACAAGAAACTCGGAACTAATGTTTCCAGACGCGTGACGGCCGGACGGGTTTTGCGGTGACACCGATCGCATCTCACATGGCTTGAATCGATGAAGCACTTGAGACTCTTTTATTATTATTATTAACCTGTGGTGTTGTTTGTGTGATCCTCCATGACTGAAGCCGTGTTTCAAGCGCCCAAACGCCGGGCGAAGGTTTATGAGTCGTTTGAAGCTCCTCTTCCGGTGTTATTGAGCGCACAGGATGAGGACCACATCATATACAGAGCAGAACTCATCAGTCATCAAGTCATAGTCACAGATCCTGCACACACACTGACACTGTATGAGAGGGTGAGGCAGCACTGCTTGTGTTTGGGTCATACCATGGTAAAACAGTCGTTTAAACCTTCTCTCTTCTTGTTCTTGAAGGGTTACTTTGGTAAAGGAGTGTTCTCGAGATCCAGACCTGAGCACGTGATCTCTCGACAGTGGAAATGTAGGTATTGAGTGACAGCGTTCACTGTTGCTGTGGGTGCTGGAAGCAGTAACTCATGTGTTTATTGCGGTTCAACCAAAAAATACATTTCAATTCTGTCTAATTTTCTCGTTAGAAACCCCCAAAAAACTTTAATTCATCTTTGAAACACAAATGAAGATATTTTTTTAATGAAATCTGAGAGATTTCTGTCCCTCAAATTGAAAGTCTGTTTACCCCTTAAAAAGTTTGTAATATGAATCGAGTGGTTAAAAACTATGTCTTCTGAATAAGCACACTTGTTTTATATGATGAACAGATTTAGTTTAGGCTTTTATTCACATATAAACAGGACATAAAACTCACTTTTTGCCACTTAAGTAAATTTACCAGCCATAAATATTTTTTACCGACCAACTAATGTAAATTTAACACATTAAAGACCAGTAAACAGTCAGTAGTAAAATAAGATCAAATAATCAAAGTACAAGTAAAAGCATAATGCAATAATAAACAGAGCTTTTCGGGTAGGTCTGACAGTAGTTTTTAGGTACAGAAATGTAATAAAGCAAATGTAAAATAACACTGCATAAAAATATATACTTAACATGCTTAATTAAACATCCTTATTAAAGTTTCCTTATTAAACATACAAAGGTTATTCAGCCAAGAGCAGTGTGTTAAACACAGACAGCCGAAGGTTTATTAGGCTGCTGTCACTTTAAAGGAGACATATCATGCTTTTAAATCGTTCCTTTTTACATATAAATCATACATTTGTAGTCTATATAAAGCGGAACTGCAATGCTTGGGTCTGAATTCCTCATTATTATAGCTCCACAGGCCCCTTTTCTACCCCTTTTCTGATGTGCGTCTGAGAGCAACTCGTTTTGGTGCGGTCTCTTTAAATGCAAATGAGACACTTCATACCCCGCCCCCTCTCCAGGTGACACTCGGTTCAACTCCACCCCGTTCGGCCATTTTTGTAGTTTGATAGCAGAGATACGATTATCTAGCGGCACAGAAACTTTTTATTCACACGTTATTAACAAAATGTCAACAACGGAAGACTTGTCCAGCCAGCCTTACATGTTCGAGCCAGAGTCGGAGCCGGAGCGAGATGAAAATGAAGACGACGAACCTGCAGAACAACGTCTTCATATGGATGTATCGCAATGGTGTGTTACTGTATTTACACATGAAACTTTGGTCTTCCGACCTTTTACCACCGTGTCGATTTATTTGGATTAATATGTGCGAGGGAGAGAGAGCAAGACAGCGTATAGTTTGGAGACGGTGAAGTCTTGTTTACACTTTCGCCTGGCTCCGAAGAGAGAGAGAGTGAGCGTGCGCGACCGGGTCTCTCTCTCTCTGCTCGTTCTTTCAGTTAAACATGCGCCACAAGCGCAGCAGTTCATCTACATTAGACGGTGTAATGAAGCGTGTGGGTTACTACATCCAACAACCGAACATTTTAACTTACCCTCTCGTAACTTCTGCATCTTTTAGCTTGGACTACAAAATCACAGCGAGAAATAAAAATGGCGGATCGCTCGAAGTGTTGGGCTGGAAGTCGATGTCCTTATTTGGCAGTTCCTCTGCAAATACTGTGACGTAATAGTTCACAAAACATCATAGATAACAGAAAAATCTGAACAGGTTGAAAAATAAGGCCAAAACAGAATATAAAGATATCAACAAAGCACCTGAAGAGAATAATTTCAACTTTTCTATACTTCTAAACACTCCAAATATACAACAAAATGCATTTAAGGGCTAAAAAAGTGGATTTAGCATGATATGTCCCCTTTAAGAGCAAATGCATGGATCTAATACACTGATACACATGCGTTTACTTTCTCAGCTGTTTACGTTCACTTTAGACATAACCAACTATGTTTGAAATGAGCTTCCTTTGCATCGTCTTGCGCTTGAATATGTAAATTGTCGAGGCTTAACCTGGCTCGTCCCAAGTGTCGCTCACGCTAATGCATCGGTAGAATTCATAAATATATTACGGAAAACTGTCGAGAGACGCCGTTTCATATACTCTCAAAAAACTTTTTTTTCCCTCACATTTGGCGCTTGGTGAGTCTTAATTCTAGACCCTGCATAATATAAATACAAATAAATGCATATATAAATGCATAATATAGATATTGAACAACTTTTTTTTTTTTTTTTCAGTTAATTAGTTAATAATTTTAAGCTTTTCTACTGATATTTATATTTTATTTTATTTCAGCTTTATTTTAATTAACAGAAATGTTTTATCTCCTTTCATCTCGATTGAAGTGCCAGTATAGCAGTCGGCTGACTCAGAGGCCATTAGAACATCATCTAAGACATTTACTATAGAGTGAAGTTTTCTGATTGGAAAAACATCAGAAACCTTACTGTTGTTCAAAAAGCTCCTCCGCTGCTGAAGAACCACTTAAAAAGATGATGAGATGGGCATAAAATTAGATACAATTGTTGGATCCATTTTGGATTGTTGGGAATGTTTGTAATAGTTTTAGTTAACGATAATAACCCTATTTTGAACGTTAACTTATGAGTGAATGACCGTTTTTATTTTTGGGTGAGCTAATCCTTTAATCAACCATGAGCATCTAAACATTTAATAACACCATGACTGATTTTATTTCTTTTTTTAGACATTGGAGACAGATGTCTGCCTGTGATCTCCTCGTCAGAGTGAGTAATATTGCACTCTGGATGTGTTTACAGTATCGGTATCGGCCGATAAATATTCATTTTTAATGTAATAGTTATCGGCTCGATAATAAAATCTGGCCGATATATTAAAGCTGATAAATAATGTATTATCTCCTTCAGCTGAGACGCTTCAGATGCGCACTGTTCAACATGATGATTAAAGGAAAATACAGTAAAGCGCAGCACAAGTCTGTCATATCGGCTACATAATATTATAATGAGAAGATTAATGTGTGTTTGGGACGTGGATTTTAATGGTGAGACTTTTGTTTTGTAATCAGGCTCTCAAAAATTATATACAAATTTGGATTTAGATTTATCAGCCAATATATCGGTTATCGGCTTTCAAGTATGAATAATTATCGGTTATCAGACATAATGCTCACATCTGTGCATCCCTAGTTTGCAGTTATTCTCATGCATGCACTTGATGCTTAATCATCAGTGGTGTTGGATTCATTTCTACCAGATACCAGAAGCGGCTCCGCTGGGCGCGGGCGGCTCTCGGGATGCAGGGATTGGAGGATGAGTCTGTCAATCATGCGCTTCAGATACTCACAAAACCAGTGGAGTTTGATATCAAGGAGGAAGAGAGCCGAGATCGAGTGAAACCTCAGGCCGAAAGCGTGTCGTGTGAGACTGATTTAAATCTGAATCAGACGGATCCTGCCAGGTCTCAGCGTCAAGGAGACCCGGCTTATGACCCTCTGGCTGATCTCCATCCGGAAGAACCCGAGCGGTCAGACCCGCTCTCCAAACCCAGCGGGAAGTGCAGACGACACGACGACTGGGTCGCTCACTGTGGCTGTAGAGCGGATGAAGCCCAGCGGAGGAGTCCAGAGCCCATCGTGCCCAACACCGACCCGTCAGACGCCTGTGAATATGTCCTGGTTTCTGAGGAGGAGGAGGATGATGGAAACTCCACAGAGGACAACGTCTCAATGGTGAATTAAACTAGATTTGCAAAACACAGGGTTCGCACAAAGTGCTTGAATTTGACGTTTTGAAATTTAAGTCCTGGAAAACCCTTGAAATCTTCCCATATTTAGGAAAAGGTACTTGAAAAGTGCTGGAATTACTCAATTAATTTTATTGATAAAACGATCTTTTCACACAAAGTCAACGTTGCAACCCGTCTGATATACAGTGCTATGCATAAGTTTAGACACCCATGCTAAAGTTGACTAAAAAGAGGAATAAAAAATCATCTTTTGGAAATTGAACTTAATGCCTTAATTAAAAAAATTAGGAAAAATCCAACCTTTAAGGACACCAATTTTCTTTGTGAATGAATAATGTATCGTAAATAAATAAATGTTCTTCCTTAAAATACAGGGTGCATAAGTCTGGTCACCCCTATGTTAAATTCCCATAGAGGCAGGCAGATTTTTATTTTTAAAGGCCAGTTACTTCATGGATCCAGGATACTATGCATCCTGATAAAGTTCCCTTGGCCTTTGGAATTAAAATAGCCCCACATCATCACACAGCCTTCACCATACCTAGAGATTGGCATGGTTTTATTTCAGTTAGCCTAATAGCTAGTTTGATTTGCATTGAGAGATGATCTTATGGAAAGTACTCCATGCCAGTCTCTAGGTATGGTGAAGGCTGTGTGATGATGTGGGGCTATTTTAATTCCAGAGGCCAAGGGAACTTTATCAGGATGAATAGTATCCTGGATCCATGAAGTAACTGGCCTTTAAAAATAAAAATCTGCCTGCCTCTATGGGGATTTAACATAGGGGTGACCAGACTTATGCACCCTGTATTTTAAGGAAGAACATTTATTTATTTACGATACATTATTCATTCACAAAGAAAATTGGTGTCCTTAAAGGTTAGATTTTTCCTAATTTTTTTAATTAAGGCATTAAGTTCAATTTCCAAAAGATGATTTTTTATTCCTCTTTTTAGTCAACTTTAGCATGGGTGTCTAAACTTATGCATAGCACTGTATATATAGAGCCATTTCGCATGACTATCAGTGATATTGCTCATATAAATATCCCATCTTTCATTCTTCAGCTCAATCATATATTCATGGGAGAAAATATCAGTTTGAATCAGGAAAGCGATATCTTTATCATAGTATCCTTTCAATGGTTAAAGTCACCAGTTATTGTGTGTGTTGCACTTTATTTGTCCCATTTTGTTTTATTAGTTTATCTATTTACCTTTTTAAGAATTTGAAAGATATTGTTTGATAAGTGAGATCTGTCATTATAGTCCTTGAAAACCAAAAAGTAGTGCTTGAAAAGTCCTCGAAAGTCCTGGAATTTAATTGTACAGTGTCTGTACGAACCCTGTAAAGAATATCTCACAATTCACGAATGAAAGGAAGACCAGTGTCAGGTCATAGTGCAAATAGTGCATTATCCAAACTTTCATCAAGTATCTTTTTGCAAAACAAAAACAAAAAAAAGGCTAGATTTAGCGCTTGCTGTTGTAGCTGATGGAAACACTAAATATCTATCAAATAGAAGTGGCCGATATGGCACAAATATAATCACAATTCATGATTTGTTTTCCTATTTTGCAAGTGACTGAACATTACAGCCAAACTAATTTCACTATTTTAAAATCATAGCCTTACAAAGTAGCAAAATATAAAAGAAGGACAGATAATTTAGCCCAAAGGAGGGGTGAGCGACGCTAAATCTTTATTTCAGTATTTTATCTTTGTTATTAAAAAATACAACACAACACAAATGAGATAAACAGTGCTTTGTTTCAGTAGGTGCATTTAACAGCAGCATTCAAATAAACAAATGTAAAAATATAATTATAAATGATATAAACTGATTTGTTTAAAGCGACTGAAGTTATTCAGTAAAGAGCAGAGAGTGATTTTCTCTTTGTCTTGATTAACATTAATGACCAGCGAATGCTGTTGCTTTAAGACTTCACGCACGGATCTCATATACTGACACGGGTCCAGTTTACATAACCATCTGTGACCGCATTAAAACGTTAGTTATGTCCTGATAGTTTACTCTCCTCACGTCATCCAAGATGTTCATGTCTTTCTTTCTTCAGTGGAAAAGGAATGAAGGTTTTTGAGGAAAACACTCCAGGATGTTCCTCCATATAGTGTCTTCAATGGGGTCCAACGGGTTGAAGGTCCAGATGTGAGTTTCAGTGCAGCTTCAAAGTCTCGACACGAACCAGCCGAGGAATAAGAGTCTCATCTAGACAAACCAGCGGACATTTTAGAACAGAAATAAACATTTATATACTTTTAACCACAAATGCTGGTCTTGCACTCGCTGTGATGCGACACACATTACATAATCAGGGTGAAAGGTCAAGCGGGATGTAGGCGTAAGAACAGACCCAGTGTTTACAAAGCGAACAAGCAAAGACTAAATCAAACGCCATTTACAAAAAAAATAAAAGGTAAAACAACGATGTCGGACGATTTTAAAGCTGGAGGAGAAAACAAGATGGAGTTTTTCGCCCTACTCTACATTCCTGAACCGGAACATGCATGACCTTTCAACCTGATGACGTAATGTGTGTCGCATCACAGCGAGTGCAAGACCAGCATTAGTGATTATAAAGTATATAAATGTTTATTTTGTTATAAAATGTCCGCTGGTTTGTCTAGATGAGACTCTTATTCCTCGGCCGGATCGTGTCGAGACTTTGAAGCTGCACTGAAACTCACATCTGGACCTTCGACCCGTTGGACCCCATTGAAGACACTATATGGAGGAACATCCTGGAGTGTTTTCCTCAAAAACCTTCATTTCTTTTCCACTGAAGAAAGGAAGACATGAACATCTTGGATGACGTGGAGGAGAGTAAATCATCAGGAGATTTTAATTCTGAACTGAACTACTCCATTGAGGACTCAATTAAATACAGGACTGACAACCGTATTCTGAGAGCATTGACTCTAAATTAAACGTCCTAATCTAGAAATAATGAACAACTGGAAAAGACAAAAACTGAGGGAAACTCCTTCATGCATGTTTCAGAATTAGATGCATGCTAATAGACTTTGTTTTCTAAGACACATTAGTGTGAACAAGTAATAATGCATTTCTCCAGTCTTAGTTTTAAGAGTGAACCTGCCAGTAATGGACTCTTTTCTTATCTCAGGACCCGCTGGGCAAGTGTGTGTGCAGAATAAACCCGTTCCCCATGATGGAGTATCTCCAGCTGAGTTATGAAGAAGTGAGTGACTAGCCTGGAGGTTCAAGCCGTCTCTGTGATGATGCATTACCCAGAAATCCTGTCCGTCAACATATTGGACATTGCTGCAATTATTCTATTATTATCCCGGGCCTCCATCACTGTGGTCTCGTGCCCCTGGTCTTCATCCGTCCGCTTTGAGCTAAATGGTGCTTTAGTAGAGCTTTTATTGTTACAGCTGGATGCAGTCGCGCGATTTGAGCCAATCCAAACAACAGAAGTGAATGTGAATGTCTTATCTACTGTATTCTCCCTTAAGTGTTAATTCAACCTCCCTCAACAACAGCTTACTGAAATGACCACTCCTCTCGTTAGTATGATCACATCCCATCATTCTCCAGTTAAATACACCCTGGAGTCTTAGCAAAGAGTCGAAGAGCAACATGTGATATTTTATAATTGATTATTCCTCATCCCGGCTGTGTGCTTTACCTTTGTCTGACATTCCCCTGTGTGATTTCTTAGGCCGCTATCTTGGGTTTGAACCAAAGCCAGTGTGATTTAGGAGACATCCTAACATAACCTTGTTAGCAACCAAGCAAATCAGTTGAGAAGCGATGCAGAATCATTCGTCTCCTAACAAGATGCTTGTCTTTGCATTTCAGGCTTTCTTTCTGGTTTATGCTCTTGGATGCTTGTCCATTTATTACAGCGGGGTGAGTTTTTACTGTCCTTACTGTGTGTCGGCCAGGAGTGTGTTTCCCGAAAGCATCGTTAGCCAACTATAGTCACGAATTCTGTCGTTATCAGCAGTTCAACAAGTCTGTGTTTCCCGAAACCATCTTGTTTGCATGACATGTGGACTCAATAAATCCTGATCTTGAGCAAAATAAGCAAGCTGAAATTCAGTGCAATCTATATCTGTTATTTAGAACACATACAAATGTAATTTAAGTCTTTTAGTTTGTCAAGAGATTGAAAGCGTCGTTGTTGAAGAGTGCGCATGAGTGAACGAGCTCTAGTGTAAGAACGAGCCTGTGATTGAATCTGGAAATAAAGCAAAATAACTGAGAAAAATGAGAAATATTCCTCAGATGACATGCTCGTAATTTATAGCAAAACATCTAGCGTTAATTCCATCTCAAACAGATTCATTAAAAGTATTATTACTCCACCAACTGCGTGACGTCATCATCCAACGTGATTGAACGACCAATTTGCGACAATACGGTTTGGGGAAACAGTCGTGACTCGCTAGATGATTTCTTCAACGATGCGTCGTACTTTAGTAGTGAAGCAGCGAGTTACGGTGTTGTACGGGAAACACACCCCTGTGTACGTCATTTAAATGTGTTGTTTCTTGATTGGTAGCTAAGTTGGGTCTGGTCTTGTTTACTATAGGAAGCTCTGTCAGTCGCTCAGGTCTGGACGATGTTTCGTTCACTTCAGCCCAACTTCTCCACCTCATACGCGGCCTATCACTATTTCCGCAGTAAAGGCTGGGTGCCGAAGTCTGGAATTAAATATGGAACTGACTTAAGTAAGGATATTTCTCATAAATCTCATGAACTATATTCAACCTGATTTATTTTCAATGCAGGGTCATTTTGATAATACATTTTGCAAGCATTTCCACATTTCAGAGTTAAGACATTTCGTTCACATTCGTGTATGTTTCAACATTGCTGTGATTTGGCATATCCAACATTTGATGCATGAATGTAAGTGTTACATTGCTTTTATACAGCAGTTTTATTGAAAACGGTGGTAACTTTACACTTAAAGAAAAACATTGGTAACTACACTTTTTAAAAAAAGACGTTTGTAACTACACTTTTAAAGAAAAAGATTGGTCAACTTTAAACTTAAAGAAAAAAATTGTTGGCCACTTTTAAAGAAAAAGGACATTAGTGTAACACTTTAAAAAATAAGTTTGTAACTACTCTTTAAAAAGTAGTTTGTAACTAATTTTTAAAGAAAAAATTGGTAACGCTACACTTTTAAAGAAAAGGTAACACTACACTTCAAAGGAAAAAATGGGGAACTACACTTTTAATGGAAAAGACATTAGTGTAACATTTAGTTTTTAACACTTCACTTAAAGAAAAACAAAAAGGTAACTACACTTAAAGAAAAGGTTTGTAACACTACACTTAAAGAAAAGGTTTGTAACACTACACTTAAAGAAAAACAAATAAGTAACACTTCTCTTAAAGAAAAACAAAAAGGTAACTACACTTAAAAAACATAAGTAACACTTCACTTAAAGAAAAAAATTGTTAACACTACACTTTTGAAGAAAAAGTAACTACATTTCAAAGAAAAAATGGGGAACTACACTTAAAGAAAAACATTTGTAACACTACACTTAAAACAAAGTGGTAACACTACACTTAAAGAAAAAATTGGTAACGCTACACTTTTAAAGGAAAAGACAGTGTAACATTTAGTTTGTAACACTTCATTTAAAGAAAAGGTTTGTAACACTGCACTTAAAGAAAAACAAAAAGGTAACTACACTTAAAACAAGTGGTGACACTACACTTAAAGAAAAAATTGGTAGCGCTACACTTTTAAAGGAAAAGACAGTGTAACATTTCGTTTTTAACACTTCACTTAAAGAAAAGGTTTGTAACACTACACTTAACGAAAAACAAATAAGTAACACTTCACTTAAAGAAAAAATTGGTAACGCTACACTTTTAAAGAAAGGGTAACACTACATTTCAAAGAAAAAAATGGGGAACTACACTTAAAGAAAAACATTGGTAACACTACACTTAAAGAAAAGGTTTGTAACACTACACTTAAAGAAAAGGTTTGTAACACTTCTCTTAAAGAAAAACAAAAAGGTAACTACACTTAAAAAACATAAGTAACACTTCACTTAAAGAAAAAAATTGTTAACACTACACTTTTGAAGAAAAAGTAACTACATTTCAAAGAAAAAATGGGAAACTACACTTAAAGAAAAACATTGGTAACACTACACTTAAAACAAAGTGGTAACACTACACTTAAAGAAAAGGTTTGTAACACTACACTTAAAGAAAAACAAAAAGGTAACTACACTTAAAACAAAGTGGTAACACTACACTTAAAGAAAAACATTGGTAACACTGCACTTTTAAAGAAAAAAGACATTAGTGTAACACTTTAAAAAATAAGTTTGTAACTACACTTTAAAAAGAAGTTTGTAACTACACTTTTAAAGAAAAAAAATGGGGAACTACACTTTTAAAGGAAAAGACATTAGTGTAACATTTAGTTTGTAACACTTCATTTAAAGAAAAGGTTTGTAACACTTCACTTAAAGAAAAACCAATAGGTAATTACACTTAAAGAAAAACATTGGTAACACTACACTTAAAGAAAAGGTTTGTAACACTTCACTTAAAGAAAAGGTGTGTAACACTACACTTAAAGAAAAGGTTTGTAACACTACACTTAAAGAAAAACAAAGTGGTAATTACAGTTTTAATGAAAATGACATTCGTATAGCACTTCACTTCTACACTACACTTCTGAAGAAAAAATTTAACACTTTACACTTAAAGAAAAAATTGGTCACTACACTTTTAAAGAAAAACAAAAGTGGTAACACTACACTAAAACAAATTTGGTGTAACTTTATTTTAGTGTCCTTGTGTACTTACTATAGTTAATGATGCACAATTACAAGCAATTAGCCCTAATCCTATAGGAAGTGCGTGTTGCTAATATTACTCATTACTTATTTGTGTAATTATTACACCGTAACCAGGACAGCTTAAAATAAAGTGTAACCAAAGTTAATAACTTGCATTTAAGTCAAATTGTGGTCAGTTCATGTATTCATTTTTCTACATCAATGAAAATAATTTCAAAAGAAGCCAAAGAATATCAAGCTTTGCATGTCAAGAAGCAACGCACAGACTGAAAGCAGATAATATTAAAATCTAGGTAACCTTTAATGTTTATGCAAGAATAGTTGTCAGTTTGAACCATTTAAACTGACTTGCATCTAATGTCATGTTTTCTTGTCTAGTGTGTACCGGATCGACCCATCTGTTCTCAAAAGCACTGTTGTTTATGGTGTGTCCCTCTAAAACATTTAGGCCTAACCCTGAACTAACCGAGTCCAGTGGGTGAGAGAGATTTTCCAAGTAGTGTGTGTAACACTGGAGGTGGACCGGTGAATTATTCAGGTGTATTAAGCATTGCTTTCCTCGCACTCAGACCCGTTGCGCCGCACGCTCATTGAAACCGAGTCTTGGCTGTGAACTTCAGGAGTCATTGGAGGCTTTGACACATGACTCTCGCTTCGAGCGCACTATAGAGCTGCTATAGATTGCTTTTTCAGCTCAGATTCTCATTTGTTCCAGAGCTGATCCTTTATTTCTCTCTTTTCTAGTGCTCTACCGAAAAGGACCACCGTTTTATCATGCAAGGTTTGTTCTTGTTATGTTGAAAGTAGTTTGCTTTGTTGCATCAAGATACAGTCCAGCCGACATGCAAATCATAGATAATAAGCATTAAAGGGAGAGTTCACTCTAAAATGAAAATTAGCCCATGATTTACACAAGTCATCCTATGTGTATATGACATTCTTCCTTCAGACGAACACAATCAGAGTTATATAAAAAAATGTCCTGCTCTTCCAAGCTTTATAATGGCAGTGAATGTCCGTTTCTGTTTTGAAGTCCATAAAAGTGCATCTATCCATCATAAAAGTGCATCTATCATCATAAAAGTGCATCTATCCATCATAAAAGTGCATCTATCATCATAAAAGTGCATCTATCATCATAAAAGTGCATCTATCATCATAAAAGTGCATCTATCATCATAAGTGCATCTATGATCCATGCACTTTTATGATGGATAGATGCGCTTTTATGATGGATAGATGCACTTTTATGATGATAGATGCACTTTTATGATGGATAGATGCACTTTTATGGACTTCAAAACAGAAACGGACATTCACTGCCATTATAAAGCTTGGAAGAGCAGGACATTTTTTTCTATAACTCTGATTGTGTTCGTCTGAAAGAAGATTGTCATATACACATAGGATCACTTATGTAAATCATGGGCTAATGTTCATTTTTGGGTGAACTCTCCCTTCAAACTGAATTCAGAACCCAATTCATAGTGTTTTTCACGTCAACTTTACTGCTTTAATATATTCTAAGCCTTCAAATGCTTTGAGCTCCTGCTTTACTGCGTTTGACTGCGTTCAGCTACTCGGTGGTGGTGGAGAGATCAGACGTGTGTTTCAGAGGCGCTTCGCTGAGGTCCTTCAGCTGGAGGACTCTCGCCGCTCTCAGCAGAACCACCGGGAACGTCTCGAAGGTACAACACCTCTTATATCACATCTCTTCTCTGATGACGAGGGCGAGACACCTGTCACTCACATGAGATCAGCCAATAGCAAACCACAACCATCCAATCAATTCCACACTGACAAAATCAAGCCCCGCCCACATCTGTTCTTGTTCCAGAAGTGTTTCACTCGGATATACGACACAATAGAGGAGAAAGTCCAGCGCATCTTCAGTTTCATGCTGACTTTAATAACAGGATCTTAATTTTATCTCATTTTAAATCTAATTTTAATTAGTATCTGTGGACTGAATAACTGGAGTACCCAGTGGACCAATGGCGTCGCAGCATCTCTAATGCTGGTTTGGTGTTTCTGAAAGAGTGTGTGATCAGAATGATCTGGTGTAACTCCCTCCAGAAGCGTCTCACACACACGAGTGTGTTCCCGAACACCAGCATCCGAACGCCAGAGAACATGACAGCGTTTACTGTGTTTCGTCTGACGCTCGACACACACTCGTTTATGATGGAGGGACAAGAGTCTGATTGCAGAAACTTACAGTGTTATTACTCATATTTCTGACTTAACTAAATTTGCAACTTTGGATGGAAACACGGCTATCGTTAGTTAGAGACGCTGCACAGACGCAGGTAATTCACACACACACATCTCTCTCTATATAATTTGTTCAAATAAATGCTATTATTCATTCATGCAAATAAATGTAATCTTGCGCACTTTATCTCTTTAATCTGATTTAAAGTGGGCAGAATGCTAGATCTAATGATGAAAATAAGTCATTTTTACTAGGGCTGGGTAAAAAATATCTATTTCTCGATTTGAATCGATTCTCATTTTTACGAAACGATATCAATTCTTAAATCCCAAGAATCGATTAGTCATCCTGTTTACAGTTGATGAATGAATGGAAGATTGTAGCGCATCCCATCCAATAAATCGCAATAATCTTTGTGTTTTTTTACTATTGATATGAAACAAAGTCTCAGATTTCAAATTACATCCATTTTCTTACGAAAATCAAAAACATAAATATGGTTTTGTCGCTGTGGCGTGAGATCGCTCTGGCTCAGCTCTAGAGAAGCACATGATCTTCTCCTCCGCCTTAATAACAGCAGTTACAGCGCGAGATAAACATGAATGAGCTTCTGAAAGTGTGTTAAATGATAGAGAACAACTTATCGAAGTCCGTATCATGTGACATGGAATCGCTCAATCAGTGTTTCAACCGTGGAAAGACGTCAGTAAAACAGCTTGTAAACAATGTCATGTAACGTTACATTTACCTCAGAAAAACCATGTGACCATAAACTCGTCAGTCAGCGAGAAAAATAACTCTAGAGAGGAGCATTCTGCTAGATATATGCACCATATTACATATTCATTATCTTTTTTAATGTTCTTCAATATTAAATGCATGTTTGAATAAATCTGGCAGGTTTTTATGACAGCCACCATTACATGTTTATATTTCATATAACTTTATTAATATAAAAATAAATAAAAGTGTAATTTAAGTGTGTGTATACAAATCAGTTCATTTTTACCTTCAGTATTACAGTAGGCTAATGAAGCCTATAGGCTAACACTGACTCCCATAGTTCACAGCATTAGTGAAGAGATCTGTTTTCCTTGAGAACATTTGCCATGTATTGAACCTGATATCCAAAATAATCAATAATGAATCGAATCGAAATTGAATCGAATTGCAAGCTTGTGAATCGAAATCGAATCGAATTGTGAAATTTGTGTCAATACCCAGCCATAATTTTTACCCTTCCGGTCAAACATCAATAATAGTTTTAACTTGTCAATGCTGGCAAATAATGTGATGCCACTGCCCTAATATAATTGAATATATAACTTAACTTACGGACAGTGCAAAAAGTGTGTATTTGTTGAAACAGTGGCAGAGTTTGGTGTGTTCTGTGACGCTGCGTGTGTGTTCTGTGCAGGAACTGATGCTTTGCTACGTCATCACTCCATCAGATCTGACAGAAGACATGCTGTCGTCTCCCGAGTGTGTGAAGCGGTTCAGCGTGCAGGTGAGACAGAAGGACAGTGTGTGTGTCTCTCGTTCCTCTACACGTCTGGATCTGTAATGGTGTGTGTTTCAGGAGGTGCTGGTGAGCAGATGGGTCTCCTCAAGAGAGCGGACAGAACAGGAGGACGTTTAAACCTGCATTCCTTTCTACATTCCAGTTTATTTTGCTTCAAAATATTAAGTTGCTATTTATTTATTTTTTTAATAATGTGCAGAGATTGTTTAAACAACATCCAGACACAAGTTAAAGAGTGTTCCACAATAAATACACCGAGAGAAGACCAGTGTCCATTGTGTTTTATCACTAAAGCAACTTTTCCGCCATCGGGCCGAGCGGTTCTAAAGGTCGAGGAGGGAATCATTAATGACGGTCAGGCCCGTCGCGACAAGGCAGGCAAACCAAGCAATTGCTTGGGGCCCCGAGCTGGCCTGGGGCCCCAAGACAACGACTGGTTAAGAATAAAATGCAACGACAAACTGTGTGAGCGCCCCTTTGATAGTCAATGCAGTAAAGTGCAATGACACTGTTATCGGGATCCCCCTCAAGGGGGCCCCTCTCAGTAGTCGCTGACAGCAGCCAGCCAACCACGCGATCTCTGCTGCCGGCAAAATACAAAAACTCCTCGGCAGTCATCATGAAGCGGAATTATGCTTCAGGAAGCCAGAAAAGAATGAAGAGAAAGGAAGAGGAGGATAAGAAAAAACAAGATAGTGGTAAGTAGGGGTGTAACGATACACGTATTCGTATTGAACCGTTCGGTACGAGGCTTTCGGTTCGGTGTTCGGTACGCATTTTCAAACCGAACGGTTCGTTGGATCATTTTTCCTGCCGACCAAAATTTCGTTATTTCAAATGTAGGCGCGTTGCGCGTGGCAAGCGCGCTCATAATGTAGAGACGCCGGCGCGACCACAACATTGCCCAACATCAAATGTGCAAACGTAATGCAAGCGGAACGAAACTGCTAGTTATTGTGTGGTTGACGGACCGTTGTTTATCAGTTTGGACCAGTGCAGCGCGAGCCGATCGTGATCATGCGACACTGTTACTACACAGCGCTAATAAGAGATCCAGTAAAGAAAGCATTTGAATTCGCCACAGAAGTAATAACATCGCTGCGAGATCTAGTGAGAAACATTCACATAGTTTGGCAGGAATAGTAGGCTATAATGCCTTCAAGTAACATTACGTCGGTTTTATTTTGACATTATGAATACAATGCCCTCAAATGTTAATCTTAACTAAAATAAAGATTTGTTTATAACTACTACAATATTACATTTAATTTTTTTCCAAGGAGCTGTTTTGTTTTATATGCTCCTAAGAAGAGTCAATTATAGCTCCAGAATTGCTCAAAGTAAAAAGAAATCATATTTTATGATGCTAGTTTTAATTTAAAAAAGAAGAAAAATAAATAAATCAAGGAAATTGGCATTTCTTTCTTTTTGCTGTATCGAAAACATACCAAACCGTGTGTATCGTATTGAACCGAACCGTGAATTTTGTTACACCCCTAGTGGTAAGTGATAAATTACACTGGATAAAATAGCTCCACTTGTCTTGTACAAATGGTGTAATTTTGCAGCAGGTAGGCTAGAAAAAATATGTTTATGTTAGCTACCTGCCTGACGGCAAATGCTGCTTGTAACAAACAGTTAGTGCAACTTTTTTTTCGAACGGACGGAATTATAATATGTTTTTTATTGGGGGGGCCTCCATGTCCATTTTGCTTGGGGCCCCCAAATTCCTTCAAACGGCCCTGATGACGGTCCGTTGAATTGTTAGAAAAGAACAGCAGAGCGGCCATTACACCTCAGCTGTGCATTATTCTCTAATAACTCAACGGCCTGGAGTGAATTCTTCTGCTTATATTACAGTTAGGCTACATCTCAATTGTTCAGATGATGTGTTTCCAGAAGTTTGTCAGGTTTTTTCTTCTGAAAACGCTTGTGTGTGTAGGACTAATTTCATACGCTTCTCATCCCTCGTCAAAATACGCCCAATGGAAACATGTCAATCTCGCAAAAACTCCTGTATATCGCAAAAAGGTTTTTACGCTCGCATGAGGGGGGTTTTCAGGCAATTCGAAAAAAGAATATTTCGCAAAAGTCCAATGGAAACGGTTGGCATTTCCAGGTCACCTGACGAACGTAAAAGTCGCTCATTCTTTAAAGACGGCGCTGTATGTTTGGAGAAAAGACGTTCTTTATTAAACTCATAAAAAGACAAAGGAATTACGGGAATACTGGATTCAAAACAACAAATGCCACAATTTATCAGGACCTCAAAGCAGAATGAGGGAGAAACCTCATCCGTGCCGCTCCCAGTATAAGGGGCTTTCCTGGCCATGAAAGCTTGGACACACGCCTACGACTCCTTCCAGGAATAATAATGGCTAGTGCGGTGGCTGTGAGGTATGTAAACCTATCAACATCCGTCGCCATGATTTTTGAAAAAATGTCGTTTAGTCGCATTACATCGGTTAATGGAAACGCCGTCATTCCGCAATAGGTTTTTTATCGACATTTAAAAAACATTGCAGAAGTTTTGCTTCAGTCTGTAATGGAGCGCAGCTTGTGTCTCAGCGGTGTTCGGCAGAAGCGTCTCTACTAATAGTGGACTGTACGTTTCTCTGCTTCAAGAACAGCGCCGTTATTACTTCACTAGAGAGAAACATCGTGTAGCTTTTAGGTTGTTACACTATTTTACTGATGAAACACGTTTCTGTGCAAGTGTGTGTGTGTGTGTGTGTGGTTTAGCGGGAAGAAAGAGTAAGTGCTTTCCATACATAATGAAACGTAATTTTGTGACTAAAAACATGGAAATAATGTTGTTTTTATCCTGTTGTTTACTATATGTGACCCTTGACCACGTCACCAGTCACGAGTCGCACGGGGATATTTGAGGCAATAGCCAACAAGACATTGTATGGGTCAAAATTATCCATTTTTCTTTTATGCCAAAAATCATTAGGATATTAAGTAAAGATCATGTTCCATTAAGATATTTTGTTAATTTCTTACCATAAATATATAAAACATGTATTTCTGTGAGTGGATACAGCACAATCGTGAACATAAATGAACAACTTTAAAGGAGATTTTCTCAATGTTTAGATTTTTTTGCACCCTCAGATTCCAGATTTACAATAGTTGTGTCTCAGCCAAATATTGTCCTATCATAACAAACCACACATCAATGGACAGATTATTTATTCAGTTTTCAGATCATGTGTAACTGTAAAGAATTGTGGTCTAGGGTCACATATTTATTTGCTTGGTCTGTGTCGTTGTGAGTTGTGAACTGAAATCATTTGGCGAAGTGATATGAAACTGTGATGTGGTCAAAACCTGCCTGGAACTACTTTAGCTGTGCGTTTACCTGAAAACAACTGCACACCTTAGAATGTTTGCCAACCAATCAGATTCAAGCCTTCAACAGCGCTAGTGTACGCCGTGAGAATGGTTATGTGGCCCGACAGTGGAAAAGCGGCTAAAATGTTAGAATGAATGTGAACAGAACTCAAATTCTAGACGAAAGACCCATTCACACCAACGCCCATCAAGTTATCGTTATAAAAATCAGTCTAAATTTAAAAGAATACATTTAATCATTTAGCAGACGCTTTTATCCAAAGTGACTTACAAATGAGAAGAGCAATAGAACCAGTTAAACTAATAATAGGACAACAATATGTGAGTGCTGTGACCCTCAGGTTGCTCTAACACAGTATATGTAATTTTGTTTTATTAAGATTATGCATTACAGATAGGCTATACCGATAAATACACATAGGTTGTATTCACATTCAGAATGATTTTTTTCCAGCTGATGAACGATAAAAAATATTGACATCGTTCTCAGTGTCATCTAAACCGTACAGTGTTTCTGGAAGTGAAATATGTCTGACTTTGAGAAGCTTTACAAAAGTGTGATTTCAGCTCATAACGGATTAACAGGCTCATTTAGGCATCATTCAATCAAACTCCACCTTGATACAAGATACACGAATGATCAAACAACATCTCAGAAGTTCTCGCTCGGACTCTCCCGCGAGTTTCTCCTCGGGCTGTCGACGATGTAGAAGTGATTCTGGGAGATCTCCCGGCACAACATCATGTACTTGGAGGCTCTTCTGATCCGAGGCAGGACGAAGGTGTGTGTGAAGCGGTCTTTGCTCAGGCCCGGCTTGGACTGCGCCGCCAGAACGCAGTTGATGAACGTCAGCGTGAAGCTGTAGCAGTTGTGCGTTTCCTCGTTAAAGCTGGAACACAATCAAGAGCAGGATGAACACCAGACACTTAAAGGAGCAGTTACCTTCAGAATTAAACTTATTTACTCTCCCACGTTATCCAAGATGTTCATGTCTGTCTTTCTTCAGTCGAAAAGAAATTACCTTTTTTTAGGAAAACAGTGCAAGTCCAGCATTAGTGGTTTAAAGTATATAAATGTTTATTTGTTTTATAAAATGTCCGCTGGTTTGTCTAGATGAGACTCTTATTCCTCGGCTGGATCGTGTCGAGACTTTGAAGCTGCACTGAAACTCACATCTGGACCTTCGACCCGTTGGACCCCATTGAAGACACTATATGGAGGAACATCCTGGAGTGTTTTCCTCAAAAACCTTCATTTCTTTTCCACTGAAGAAAGAAAGACATGAACATCTTGGATGACGTGGGGGAGAGTACTTTTTTTAAAAAAATTGAGTTTCGAGACCCCAGGACTTTTGTCGCACTTGAACCACGAATAATGAATGGATTTGAGGAGTTTTGAGGTTGAAATTTTAAAAAGTATCAAATCCTTCCCTCGCGGTCGACCTGACCCCGTTAGGAATGAGTGGAATGTGAGGAATGCTTCAGTACACATAGAAAAACTTCTAAAAACTAAAAATGATAAAACTTTACCAAAAAATTATTGTATAATATCTACATGTGTGTCTGAATCAAGCGTGCCGCACAAGCCCTGAAAAGTGAAGCTAAAGCGTCTCGATCGCCCCCCGGTGGCTGGTTCTAGTATAGGTCATAAGCCCCGCCTCCCCGTGTTATTCAACGGGACGTGAGACCAACTAAACAATTAAATTACACTTCAAATATCTTTTTTCCGAAGGTGGTTTGTGTCATTTGCTGTCGTTTTTATCACGCTGATGTAAGTTCAAGTGTCTGTTTCAAAAATAAGTTGGTTTTTAGTTAGTTACGTGATGCGGTGGTGTAACGTCATGATTGACAGCTGTGATTGACAGGTTCTCTGAGCGAAGTAGTCACTGAAGCACCAACGGACAATTTTTTCGGGATCTTCGGAGGACTTTATTTTAACAAGCCTCTTGTCGTACTGAAATCAATTTTCAAAAAATGTGCAGAATGCTCTCTCCCCGAGTGCATTCTGCGAGAGTGAGGGCGGAGTGTTGATTTTGCTGCTTTACTTCCTGCTCACGACTGCGCACGTCTGGTCCCGAGATCGCCACTGCGCAGACTCAAGTTCCAATATGTCAGCGCCACTGGCGGCTTCAGTTCTCATCATTAGCCGCGTTTCCACTGTCGGGCCAGAAGCTCCACAGCGCTTCACTAAAACACGCCCGTAACACGCCTCTCTGGAACAACGTCACACTAACCCATCCTTTCACCAACAAATGGAAGTTTTATCAGAAAACTAACGTTAATCAGAAATCACTGGAAACAGTGTTGAAAACAAACACGATAAAAGCGGCCGTTTGCTAGCATTTTTTTTTTGTTTGTTTACTTGAATATTTAAAACCCAAGCATCGATGTTTTACTACAGATTTACAATAAAAAGTGATACATTGATCATAATGAATTAATTTATGTCAAAATTGCACATTAGTCACTCAGAAATAAATTACCGTTAGGTCTATTTCACAAAAGAAAGAGGACTCACTTACTTTTTCAGTCGCGTCTGTTTCTCAATCATATTTACATCACATTTAGAAAAAAATGATAATTTCTACATGCCACGACCTGAGGAGCTTTAGCAATCTCTAGCAATCTCTCGACTTAGATTTAGCAATCTCTCGACTCCCATACAGATATTTCAGTCAGAGAAACAGAGAAACAGAGGAAGCTCCCGAAAAAAAAGTTACTTTATTTTATGATAGTCCGGTATAAAGAGACGAGACGTAGGCTACTGACAGATAAAATAAAAACATGACTGTCATAGCCTTTAAGATTGGTCTGATTTCTTTAAGCGTTCGCTATGTTTTTTTTTACTATGCGTATCTTCAAGCGTTTACTATGTTTACTATGGTAACGGTTAGCGCGCATAGTCTTTTGCATCACAAACAGAAGGCATTCAAACATGAACGCGAGTTAAATTATTTTATTTTTAAGTCTTTAATGCTGACAGAATCATCCGGCGCTGGTAAACTCCTCCTCTGTTGGTAACCACTCCTCTAGCCCGAGCTGGCCCGCTTTGGCCCAAGGTATTCGACGGGCCAGAAATACTGGCCGTTGGCCTCGAGTAAGCCCCGATCCAGCCCCGGAAGTGACAGTGGAAACGCGACTGGCCCTGGCACGCACTAGCACGGCCCGGCCCTGGCCCGACAGTGGAAACGCGGCTAATGGAAGAGAGCGAAGGGGCGTCGTCCATCTTTTTTTACAGTCTATGGTCTGAATGCACTCTGAAGTAACTGACTTTAGGACCCAGAGGACTCCATATAGAGCTATAAGCCCATCTAGTGGCAAGACTCATGAAATATCATCTTATATTATTGTTTTACACAAGAGCTCAGCACAGACTCCCAATGTGAGATATTTCAAGCAGAATTAAAAGGGTTGTGCATGAAATTGAGAGTTATTTTAAATTTAAGTTGAAAGAGTGTGAGGATTCCGTTGGATGCAGTTTCCTGTGTGTGTGTGTGTGTGTGTGTGTCTGTCTGTCTGTCTGTGTGTGTGTGTGTGTGTGTGTGTTTGTCTGTCTGTCTGTCTGTCTGTCTGTCTGTCTGTCTGTGTGTGTGTGTGTGTGTGTGTGTTTGTCTGTCTGTCTGTCTGTCTGTCTGTCTGTCTGTGTGTGTGTGTGTGTGTGTGTGTGTGTGTGTCTGTGTGTGTGTGTGTGTCTGTGTCTGTCTGTGTATGTGTATGTTTATGTGTCTGTGTGTGTGTGTGTGTCTGTGTCTGTCTGTGTATGTGTATGTTTATGTGTCTGTGTGTGTGTGTGTGTCTGTGTCTGTCTGTGTATGTGTATGTTTATGTGTCTGTGTGTGTGTGTGTGTGTGAGACGAGAGAGGTGTGTGTGTGTGTGCAGTCTTTGACCTGTGCCACAGTGGGTCCCACATCTGATGGGAGGAGAACTTCTCCAGGTACTGGTCCCACTGGTTTATGAGACTGAACATGTCGGGCTGGACCAGCGGCACACACACACAGCGTTCCCATCCCTCCTGTTCCCGCTGGACACCGGCCCTCGTGTAGTTATAGACTATTCCTGGATTCATTCAATTCACATTTATTTGTATAGCGCTTTTCACAACACACATTGTTTTAAAGCAACTTTACAGAACATGCAAGAGTCCACATTACAGTTTAGAGTCTGTTATCAGAGGAGACTGTCTTAGTTATGAATTTCAGAAATGTACATATACAAAATCACAGTTAGCGAAAAATGTGTTAATTTACACAATTTAATAATTTAATGTAATTCTATAAATCTGTAGTTTGACGCTGCATGTTTCAGAGTAAAGCTGTTCATTTCAGTCTGAGTGTTCGAGTCGCTTATCATTCGGAAACGCAACGAGCGTCAGTCATCTTCCCAAACTCCTCATGGGAATCAGTTATGAATCTGTTGTTGTCGACAAAGAGGAAAAATAAATAAAGCTCAGTACTTTTAACTACTAAACGTTCTTTAAAATAAAATATTAATAATGATAATAATTAACATTGTTATTAATAATAACAATTATATTAATACTTTTATTAAAACGTATTGTAATATATTATGATTATAAAATACCTCTTTTTAATTTTACAGTACAATATTTATTATTGCATTATAAAATATATATATTTTTAATAATAATTTCCTTTTTTTTGTCTTTAGCTGCACACATGCCTGTAAAACTAAATATTTTAAAGTGCAATTTACTGAATGTCATTAATATAGTTAGTTGTATTTAGTACCATTTAACATTCAAATTATAAGCAGTTTTTATAAGTATCAGTTTTTATGAGATACTATAATGGCTTTTATTATTATTTTGAATCAGGTTTAACCTGTCCTGAACTAAATGAGAAATTTTGAAATTAATATATATATAAAATTTATTTTGAGTTAAAAAAAAGTAGATTTTTTTATGGTTCTAATTTTAACCCTGATTATAAGAAAACTAAAACACTAGCAAATACAAATTTCTTTACTAGCTCTTTAGTGTGTTAAAATGACACCACATACCGTTAGTGTTCGTGATTCCTGTGTGTAGATCCGAGTGGCCGTCAAAGTCCCTGCAAAAGCACAGCGTCAGTCCGAGAATCTGTTCAGTGGATCTGCTCTTATAAGAGGACCGTGTTAAAGTCGTACCTGAGCACACTGTGTTCTGCTGAAGCCACGAGGAAAGCGCACGGCACTTTGTGTCCATTAGAGAAGGGGTTGGGAATGCTGACCGGCGCCTCCTCAAGCCTCTTCCCGCTGAAACTCATCCCGCATTCAGGACACTGATCCGGGACGAAGAAGCAGAAGATGTCCTTCTCACAGTGGTTGAGTTTGATCACACTCGTGTCCATCGGGAAGAACACGGACAGACTCTGTGTGAGACCGAACTCTGAGTGAACAGAGAGAGAGAGAGTGTGTGTGTGTGTGTGTGTGTTTCAGTGACGTCGACGCTTCACGCGGATCCGGTTGCCGCTGACAATCCTGAGGAACTGCGGTGTCGGTTTCATGGCAACTTCATTAATGTTCATCAGCTCGCGTGACGACAGGCTTCAGTTCCTCCGCCTGCCTTCTGTCAAAGACTGATGATAAGCAGATCAGTCATTCTTTACACACACACACACACACACACACACTCTCACACACACACACAAACACTCACACAGACACACACACACACACAATCTGCAAAAACAGGTGTTGTCTCACTAATCAAGGGCTTCATTAGCTGCACCAGGTGTGCTTGAGCTAGAACACATGAAATATCTGAACTGGTGAGGTTTGCATTTGACTGAATGTTAGAAACATAGCAAAGAACGGTCCAAAAAGAGAAGATTTCATCGCCCTTCACAAACAAGGCACAGGATACAGAAAGATAGCGAAGGCACTAAATGTTCCTCGAGACACTGTTGGAAGCATAGTTCGCAAGTTCAGTGTTAAAGGATCAGTGGTTACTCTCCCCGGACGAGCAGAGTAAGGGACGTATTAACGGCTGGAACCAGATCTCTGAGGAGGCCGGTCCAGAAAGCCCTGGAGCGACTCAGAAGATCTAGAGCAGGACTTGATGACCACAGGCTCTGAGGCTTCAGCTGAACACGAGGCATGCCAGACTGCACCACTACTGACCCAAAGCTCAAGAGAAGAGCTCAAAATCATATAAATGAGCCACAGATGTTTTGGGATTCTGTTCTGTGGAGCGATGAAGCAAAACTGGAGCTTTCCATCCCTGTGGATCAGCGGTGTGTGTGGAGGAGGAAGAATGAAGCGTACTCCGTCTACAGTTCAGCGTGAGGAGCTCGTGATGCTCTGCGGCTGATGTATATCCTCCGGCTCTGGAAACCTGCAGCGTGAGGAAGGAGAGATGGAGTCACTGAAGTATCAGGAGATCCTGGGAGAGAACATCATGCCGTCAGTGAGGAAGATGAAGCTCGGACCTTCAGCAGGACAGTGATCCCAAGCATTCCTCAGATTCCAGCAAGGCTTGTTTGCAGAAGAAGTCCTGGGAGAGACAGTGGCATCACAGTGTCCCAGGGGCCGGTTTCACAAAGATAGACTTTGACTATGGCTTAGATATAGTAGATAGTCAGACTTCAGATAGACATCTAAATCAGACCGTTGCACAAAGCACTTAAGATTAGGACTACACTGCAATGCATTCTGGGTAAAATAAGACACTTTTCAAAACAAAAAACATGGCGGATCGAGTAAGCGCATTCAACCGCTCCGTGCAGTTTACCCCAGCGGAGAATATGTGTTTGTTGGAGGAGTGTAACAGTTACAAGGACATTTTACTTGGGAAATTAGCGGAGAATGTAGTAACAAGAAGAAATGTGTAAATTATGAGCTGTTTCCCCTTTTCTTTTGGCTGTTTGTAATGTAACTGAGTGTTACTGCTGGTTGCCAAGGTAACAGTCTTAGACCTCAGTTAGCCTGGGGTCAGGGGTCTAATGTTTTTGTCTAAATTAAGTCAGTCTTTATTTTTGTGAAACAGTCTAACTTGCATTAGACTAGACTATGAGCAAATTTTAGATTTGTCTAACACTATAGGCCGCTCTAAAATAGCTCTGTGAAACCGGCCCCTGGCCTGAGCCCCATAGAACATCTCTGGTGGGATCTGAAGGCGGTTGCAGAACACAAACCCAGGAATATCCCTGAACTGGAGGCCGTTGCTCATGAGGAACGTGCTCAGATCCCCCAGACACAGACGCTGTTATACATCTCGCTTCAGCGAAAGGCTCTGCTCAGTGCTAAAGATGCTTGCCATGAAGGGGGGGAATCATTTTGAGACTGCAGAAGTCATTAAAAGTTGCTTTTTCAGTTGAATTTGCAGAAACCACTTGAAACATTTGTTGTGTTGAGCTATTTCATTTACTTTTGTTTGATTTGTTCATTGCAAACAGCAGAAAGTGTGTAAATGTTTCCATTAAAGCTGATTTGCAGTGGGGGTTGAATCATTTCGATTGCAACTGTATATATAGACAAAAACAACTGAAATGTACATGAGACGTGATCTGGTTTTATTGGTGCTTTTTGAATACACTATATTTACTCAAAGTGTTAAAACTTGAACTAAAATGAAAATGGAGAATATTAATGAAACTGTAATACATTAGTATCTCAATAACACCATAACAACTGCTTATAATTGAAATGTTACAACTATAAAACTAATGCCATTACACAGTAAATTGTACTTTTAAATATTTTTCATTTATAAAAGTAACAGAATCTGACCAGTAGAACTATGTGAACTAAATCAAAGTGCTTTTTTTAGTCAGTTAAATATATAATTTTAGTATCTCAGAAGAAATGTCTGTCTAATGGATATTGACTTGAACTTTCAAGCCTTGTGATGTGACACTCAACATCTTTATCCTGTATAAACTGTGTGCAGATTTAATCACCTTATATTAGGAGTAAGGTGGATTCTCCTGAAATCATTTTAGTCTTAATTCACTTTTAATTTTAATTACATTTTCTGAATTAAACTGATCATACTTTATCACTAGAAAACATTTAAATAACTCATTGAAGTTGATGTAGCGTTTGTCCCTCTAGTGGTGAAAAACAAAACTGCATGTTTTTTGTGGAAGAACATTGTTGTGGTTGTGCTTCGGCTCTGAGCGGATGAATATGATTCTTCTTCTGCTCATAAAACATTCACTGCTAGAGATATAACCAGTTTAGATGAAAGATCTCAAGCTGAGCTGAAGAGTTACTGTAGTTTTACTCATTAATAAACTCGATACTTCCTTAAGAATACATTTACAACACTTCAAATCCCTCAGTTCTTCATCTCCTGAAGACACGCTGATGTTGATTCTTGTTTTATTATGATTCTCTTTCCTCCAGTAGACTCTCCTCTGTTCACACACACACACACACACACACACACACACACACACACACACACACACACACACACACTAAACTAACCCCTGCCACACACGCACACACACACACACCATTCTCTTTCCTCCAGCAGACTCTCCTCTGTTCACACACACACACACACACTCAACTAACCCCTGCCACACACACACACACACACACACACACACACACACCCACCATTCTCTCTTCTCCAGCAGACTCTCCTCTGTTCACACACACACACACACACACTCCCACACACACCAGACACACACTCAACTATCCTCTGACACCCCCCCCCACCCCCCCACCCCCCACCCCCCACCCCCCACCCCCCACACACACACTAACTTACTCACTCAGTCACACAAACTCAACTATCCTCTGACACCCCCCCACACACTAACTTACTCACTCAGCCACACACACCAGACACACACACTCAACTATCCTCTGACACCCCCCCCCCCCACACACACACATACTAACTTACTCACTCAGTCACACACACAGACACACACATTATGTATTGAGTCATTTTTTAAATCTTGTTAATTAAAAAAAAAAAAAAAAAAACAGTGTTCATTTAAACATGAAAGTATTATGCAATAATTGAAGACATTTCTCCTTCACTCTTAAACTAAAGCTTCTTTATTCCATGAAGAACCTTTAACATCGGGACTCTCTCACTCGCACGAAGGGCTCTAGAGTTGAAGAACTGACGGGCTCTCCTGGGATGCGAAATCCTTCTCTTGGAAGCTTTATCTCCAGCGGTGTACAGACGCTTCAGGCATCAAGTGCTCGTTAACACTGAGTCAAGAACCCCTAGAGCTCAGTACAGAACACCGTGTGGTTTAACACAGCGCTGCACTCATGAAGAGCAGTGATAGGCCTATACTCTATACAGTATATTAAATTACAGCGTTTTATGAAGAAGTGCATCACAGGTCATCCGGTGCATTCGCTGTGTAAAATCCATGTTGTGATACTGCATGATAGATGTTGATGTATCGAGAGACCGTCTTCATCCGGGGTAAGACGTGGCGCTGGGTGAACTGATCTCTGGTCAGCGACTCGAGCCCGCTCAGCCGGAGCATGTGGTTTATGAAGCTCAGAGCGAACCCGTAACAGCAGGAGCCGAACACACGCTCCTCCTCAAACCTGCAGGAACACACACCTCAGGCTCGGGGCAGATCGGTGACATGTCGTAGGGCTGTCACAATATATCGCAATATAAAAATGTAACAATATGTGCAACAATACAAATTACTGTGTGAGAAACAAATTAAAGTTTACAGAGTTTTAGTATCAGAACTACATTATAATGTTGAATATGATGTATAATAATGCAGTGGGGAATATGTGTGTGTCCTGATAATGCCAGATGTCTGATGTTCCCAGTAAAAGTGTCCTACATTATTATAAATATATCTAGTCAGTGACAGTAAAAGCATATTCATCTACAATAATTCAGTATTTTCAGCTTCAGAATCATGAATATTGTTATTCTGGCGTCTCTATTGTCCTGTGCTTTGGGTTTCAGCACCAAGTCCAAGACTATTCATTTACACACACAATGAAATACCAAATTTAGCATTTTAATCATCTAAATGTTTTTGTTAACATTTTATCATGTGTCTATAATATGGTAGGCCTACTGTGAGTTCAGTGTGGTGATGTGTGTCGAATCGTGACGTGAGGCACTGGTTACAGGAGGTGTAATGCCGTACCGCTCTGAAGTCCATTCCGGAAGCGCAGAGAACTTCTCCAGCTCAGCGTCCCATGATCTCGCGAGCCGGACACACACACACACACACCGCTCCCAGCCGCCAGCGTCTCTGCGGACCCCGGACAGGGTGTAGTTATAGACCAGACCTGCGACAAACACAGCTGACGAACACACACTCGAACTAACGAACAGTGTAACATTCACAGGTGGGAGATACTGTACCTTCTGAGTTTGAAAGACCCACGTGTATCTCAGAGTCACTCCACTCTCTGGAGACAGAAAAAGAGTCACTATAGCTGACCGTTCAACACTCTCTAAACACTCTCTTCTGCTCAGCGAGGCTGCATTTATCTGATCAACAATGCAGTAAAAATTGAGAAATATTTTTACAATTCAAAATAGCTGTTTTATATGCGAGTTTATTCCTTTGATCAAAGCTGAGTTTCCAGCGTCATCACTCCAGTCTTAAAGAGACAGTTCACCCAAAAATGAAAATTATCCCATACTTTAGTCTAGGTCTAGCCTGGTTAAAAACCAGACCATTCTCAGTAGTAAAAAAGCTCCATAGACAAATCATTTCCAAAGGGGCGTCACCAACGGACGTCGCTCAAATGCCTCGTCAAGAGCGATCGTCATCGTGTAAAGCTGCGTCCCAATTCGCCTAAGTTACACTACGCCATAAAAGTATGTACTCTTTTTGTGAAGAAAAGGTTTTTACTTTTGAATGTGTAGCAAACAAGTAATAAAAACTCAGTGAGTGTTTTAGCGCAATTTTCTCACCTCATGGGATCACAACACTAAGAGATAGTAAATCTTTTCCTGGATTTTTTTTGTGCGTTCCCGAGATTAGACCTTCCTTAACATAATGCCGAAAACCCGAAGTCTCTAGGTGGTCTGGTTGAGGAGTAGATAGAAGTGCAAGATTGGTGCGGACAGACGCACAGAACAGAAATCATGAGTTAACAATCGCAATTTGTCCGGTGGAAAATTGCGCTAAAAAGGAGGCAAGCTTTGGGACACACTACTTCGTCATCTTTATCGGACGGATCTGTCGCGTGCGTCCTGTCACGTAAACTGCCCTGTCAATCATCGTGTCACAGTTAAAATCCTCTATTAAATCTAATTTAATTTCCTACCGTTTCGGAGAGAAATGTAGTAGCACGTTCATCTGCCAGTGGGTCTTTCATGGAGACTGTCCTCATGTGTTTGCAATTTGAATATAATAATGCATTTAAAAGTTGAACGGACGTCGCTCAAATGCCTCTGGGCGCAATTGGATAGACCTAAAACCAATCAGAGCGATCGTCATCGTGTAAAGCCCGCCTCAACGTTTCTGATTGGTGCCGCGATTTCTCGGCCATGGAAATGGGCTTGAATGAGCTCTTTGCCAGACTACTTGCAGAGCAAATCTGAACTTGCCGGAAGTTGTCTGGGTTTTCCCAGGCTAGTCTAGGTCTATATGACGCGAGTCGAGTTCTGGCGGAAGAGTGACCTCTGACCCGACACATGACGAGTGACCTCTGACCCGACACATGACGAGTGACCTCTGACCTGAAGCATGACGAGTGACCTCTGACCCGACGCATGACGAGTGACCTCTGACCTGAAGCATGACGAGTGACCTCTGACCTGAAGCATGACGAGTGACCTCTAACCCGACACATGACCTCTGACCCGACGCATGACGAGTGACCTCAGACCCGACGCATGACCTCTGACCCGACGCATGACGAGTTACCGCTGACCCGACGCATGACGAGTGACCTCTGACCCGACGCATGACGAGTGACCTCTGACCTGAAGCATGAAGAGTGACCTCTGACCTGAAGCATGACGCGTGACCTCTGACCCGACGCATGACCTCTGACCCGACGCATGACGAGTGACCTCTGACCTGACGCATGACGAGTGACCTCAGACCCGACACATGACCTCTGACCCGATGCATGACCTCTGACCCGACGCATGACGAGTGACCTCAGACCCGACGCATGACCTCTGACCCGACGCATGACGAGTTACCGCTGACCCGACGCATGACGAGTGACCTCTGACCCGACGCATGACGAGTGACCTCTGACCTGAAGCATGAAGAGTGACCTCTGACCTGAAGCATGACGCGTGACCTCTGACCCGACGCATGACCTCTGACCCGACGCATGACGAGTGACCTCTGACCTGACGCATGACGAGTGACCTCAGACCCGACACATGACCTCTGACCCGATGCATGACCTCTGACCCGACGCATGACGAGTGATCTCAGACCCGACGCGTGACCTCTGACCGACGCATGACAAGTGACCTCAGACCCGACGCATGACGAGTGACCTCAGACCCGACACATGACAAGTGACCTCAGACCCGACGCATGACTAGTGACCTCAGACCCGACACATGACCTCTGACCCGATGCATGACCTCTGACCCGACGCATGACGAGTGATCTCAGACCCGACGCGTGACCTCTGACCGACGCATGACAAGTGACCTCAGACCCGACGCATGACGAGTGACCTCAGACCCGACACATGACCTCTGACCCGACGCATGACCTCTGACCCGACGCATGACGAGTGACCTCTGACCTGACGCATGACGAGTGACCTCAGACCCGACACATGACCTCTGACCCGATGCATGACCTCTGACCCGACGCATGACGAGTGATCTCAGACCCGACGCGTGACCTCTGACCGACGCATGACAAGTGACCTCAGACCCGACGCATGACGAGTGACCTCAGACCCGACACATGACCTCTGACCCGACGCATGACCTCTGACCCGACGCATGACGAGTGACCTCTGACCCGACGCATGACTAGTGACCTCAGACCCGACACATGACCTCTGACCCGATGCATGACCTCTGACCCGACGCATGACGAGTGATCTCAGACCCGACGCGTGACCTCTGACCGACGCATGACAAGTGACCTCAGACCCGACGCATGACGAGTGACCTCAGACCCGACACATGACCTCTGACCCGATGCATGACCTCTGACCCGACGCATGACGAGTTACCTCTGACCCGACGCATGACGAGTGACCTCTGACCCGACGCATGACCTCTGACCCGAAGCATGACGAGTGACCTCTGACCCGACGCATGACCTCTGACCCGAAGCATAACCTCTGACCCGACGCATGACCTCAGACCAGATGCATGACCTCTGACCGACGCATGACAAGTGACCTCAGACCCGACGCATGACGAGTGACCTCAGACCCGACACATGACCTCTGACCCGATGCATGACCTCTGACCCGACGCATGACGAGTTACCTCTGACCCGACGCATGACGAGTGACCTCTGACCCGACGCATGACCTCTGACCCGAAGCATGACGAGTGACCTCTGACCCGACGCATGACCTCTGACCCGAAGCATAACCTCTGACCCGACGCATGACCTCAGACCAGACGCGTGACCTCTGACCGACGCATGACAAGTGACCTCTGACCTGACGCATGACGAGTGACCTCAGACCCGACACATGACCTCTGACCCGATGCATGACCTCTGACCCGACGCATGACGAGTGATCTCAGACCCGACGCGTGACCTCTGACCCGACGCATGACAAGTGACCTCAGACCCGACGCATGACGAGTGACCTCAGACCCGACACATGACCTCTGACCCGACGCATGACCTCTGACCCGACGCATGACGAGTGACCTCTGACCCGACGCATGACTAGTGACCTCAGACCCGACACATGACCTCTGACCCGATGCATGACCTCTGACCCGACGCATGACGAGTGATCTCAGACCCGACGCGTGACCTCTGACCGACGCATGACAAGTGACCTCAGACCCGACGCATGACGAGTGACCTCAGACCCGACACATGACCTCTGACCCGATGCATGACCTCTGACCCGACGCATGACGAGTTACCTCTGACCCGACGCATGACGAGTGACCTCTGACCCGACGCATGACCTCTGACCCGAAGCATGACGAGTGACCTCTGACCCGACGCATGACCTCTGACCCGAAGCATAACCTCTGACCCGACGCATGACCTCAGACCAGATGCATGACCTCTGACCCGACGTATGATGTAGGAGTAGCGTAAGCTCAGCTGAGAGTCGACGCCTCTCGCGGTTCAAACAAACTCAAGCTCCTCCCACATTTCTTTAAAAATCCTCCTTTTAGACTCTAATTCGTGACCGGTGTTTTGTTTTGCTCTATCCTCTGCTCTCCCGCGTTTGTCAGTACCAAGGTCTCTTTCTTGAGCTCAACACGGAAGTGACTTAAACTGCAGTTCATCCACTGGCCACTAGAGGCCGGCTGCAGAAGAGACTCAATCCCATAGACCTGCATGTTAAATGCACAACTTTACAGCAGAATAAAACATGTTTACAGTCTGGTGCAAAAAGTGGTTTTGGTCTATACAGATAATTTTGTCCTTCATGACGACTGTGAGCGGGGTGAATTTTTTATATAACTCATCCGTTTAAATTATATTAAGCCTTACAGTTGGGCATAATTAAGGGTGTGGCCACTTGAGTGACAGATGGATTGCCGCTGATGTCACTACTAGTTGTTTGTCTGCTGTCTGTTAGCGTCACGTCACCTCAGCTAATCCGCCTCACTGCACATTTTCATTTATCCGGGAGTGACGCGCGGCCAAGATGGCGACGGCCGGCTCCGCCCACTTTGGGCTTCAAAAATGCTCTTCAGAAACACTACGAGTGACGTCATGGACACTACGAACATATTTTTTTACAGTCTATGGTCAATACATCATGAGTCGGGTCAGAGGTCACTCTTTCGCCGGAACTAGATTCGCGTATAGCCGTTAACCAGTGATTATAGTTTATAAAGTTATGAATATGGATATTTTTCTTGGCTTCAGAAGGCCTTTATTAACCCCTGGATCCGATTACTGTTATGATGATGAATGCACTTTTTTTGGGCTTCAAAATCTCAGGCACCATTCACTCCCATTATAAAGCTTGGAAGAGCCAGGATATTATTTAATATATATCTCTTTGTGTTTGATTGTGTTATATGTAGCCAGTGTTTCCCAGCCCCATCTGTAAGGCTCAAGTTTATCAACAGTTAATGCTTACCATTGAAACTTCATTACCTTCTCGAAATAATCCACTAAACAAGTTGCGATTTGAGGAGCGTGCACTAATATTTTCAGTTCCATCTCATTATCTCAAGATCACGCCCACAATTGTGGAACTCATGAATATTCATGTATACTCCGCCCACTGGAACAGTATTTCACAGGAACCGAATATTACATGAATAATAGTCGTATAAACTCACCCAAGATGTGATGGTCCGTGAATAGATCCTATGAGAAACGCACACGAGACTTTGTGTCCATTAGTAAACGGGCAGGAGAGCGCGACCGGCGCGTTTAACAGTCCGAAAGTTGGAGTCTGATGACAGATCGGACACTGACACTGAGAATATGAGGAGAAACTGTACACATCTCTTCCACAGTGTCTGTATTTGATCACAGTTTTCTCCATTAGAGTTCAGGTGTTCGCGTTACCTGTCGTCCTCTGAGCCTGATCTCAGATCGGTTTCGTTTTCTCACGTTCCACAGGTGACGTCATTGTGTTCGAAACTAGTCCAGCAGGGGGCGCAAAAAGACAGATTCCTCCACTAAATCCATCTATAAAATTAAATAATATAACTTATTCTCTTCCCAGGTCTTTACATTATTTCCCACACCTCTCCTAATCAGTATCTGTAGTGAAAGCTGGTTTGTTATGTTCAGCGGAGAAAGCGATATATGCGATTCGTGGACGAATCGTTCAAAAGAGTCAGTTCAAACGGTTCCATGCGTACTTACATGATGTTAAATAATCGTTTGTGAACTCCCAGCAAACACTGAACGTTTCCCCAACGTTCCCATTTTATAAACCAATAAAGAACTGCTCTTTTAACCAAAAACTGAGATAAGGCTATGAAACGATTCGTTCGAAAGAACCGACTCGTGGAAGTGAATCGCACTAGGCGGAAGCAATGATCAGTCGCGGCGCTGAGCCGGTGATATTTTCAGGTTGCACAAAACCGTGCAGACAGTAACATTTCACAGTAAAATACTACATTCGTACCCGGATAAAAGATGTCAACGAAACAAGTGACCTGCAGGTAAAGAGAAACGCATAACCGTCATTACACAGCCATTAAAGCATCGCTGACTGCAGTAAATAAGGTCATTGATAATATCATCATGACTTTGACATGAGAGAAAATGGTGTAACGTTAGCTGGACTGACGCATCGGATCTCTGACACTTACACATTTATTCAGCATCTCATGCTCTGATTCAGGTGTGTTGATGATGTGTGTGTGTGCGCAGGTATTTCCTGCACGGTGTGTGTCGTGAGGGCAGCAGGTGTTTGTTCTCTCACGATCTGACCACGAGCAAACCTTCAACCATCTGTAAATACTACCAGAGAGGAGTCTGTGCCTATGGAGACCGATGCAGGTGACGCACATAGCATGTTTTAAACCTTTTTGCACGCATTTTCCTGAGTTACTAGGCATATTTTATGAGTGATTCTTCAATTTGTCTTTGATGACGTGTGTACTGGCGCGAGGGAGGGGCAACCTGTCACTCACATGAGATCAGTCAATAGCAAACCACAACCATCCAATCAATTCCCGCACAGACACAATCAAGCCAAGCCCAACATTTGTTCTTGTTTGTGAAGCGTTTCACTCGGATATACTGAACCCTCTTCAGTTAGTAAACATTGTGACGTCTCTTTGTGGGCGGAGCTTAGGTGGCGGCAAAAAGATTCCCCTGGCCACTTCACTAACGCTAGTTTGCAAGTTTTGTTAGCTTCTTTTTAACAAAAATCCGATTTCATCTTAATATGTAAGGTCACTCACTGTCCAGGACTTGCGATTGTTATTTGCAAAAGTTAACTTTAACGGACGGAACCAGATTGGCCCGACCCGTACACACTCACTCGATGGATGATCTGATACAGCAATTCCAGATACAGCAATTTTATGTATTTGATTATTCTTTCTTACCAGGTTCTTCAAAAAGTCTAGTCACAATCAATCACAAACATGTATATACAATCACAGATGATTCACAAAAAATAAAAAAGTGGAGAAAAGTGACTTTAATAACAGAGTGAAGAGGTCCCCTACCTGAAGAATCTCCATGTATGTCTCGTATATATATTTATTATATGTGTGTTGTGTGATAGATATGATCATGTGAAACCGTGTGGCCGTGGCGCAGCGGTCGAGAACCCGAACAGATCCGGGTCGGTGCCGGGACCCGCTCCACCAGCAAACACTGGCAAACCCGGCAAAAAACCACTGGTGCTGAGAGACAAAGGTACCATTCCCTCATGTCACCACACTGAACTCACAACACGAGATTATTGCGATACTCCAAGATAAAAGGTTAACAAAAAATTAACTGTTTCATTAAAATGCTAAATTTGGTATTATATTGTGTGTGTAAATGAATAGTCTTGGACTTGGTGCTGAAACCCAAAGCACAGGACAATAGAGACACCAGAATAACAATATTCATGATTCTGAAGCTGAAATACAGAATTATTGTAGATGAATATGCTTTCACTGTCACTGACTAGATATATTTATAATAATGTAGGACACTTTTACTGGGAACATCAGACATCTGGCATTATCAGGACACACACATATCCCCCCACTGCATTATTATACATTATATTCAACATTATAATGTAGTTCTGACACTCTGTAAACTTGAATTTTTCCTGACACAGTGATTTTTATTTTGGGGAACTATAACACAATACTGATGCATTTTTGTATTGTGACACGATATTGTTACACCCCTAATCTCATGACTCTAGCGCAGATACACTACATGCTACATTAGAAATGAAAGAAATAAAGTAAATTATTGGACTCTATTAGGGCTAGTGGTGCAACGGATCATCATTGATCCGTGATCCGTTCGGATCAATATCTTCGGTTCGGTTCGGCACACACGTGATCCGCGGATTGATTTATGGGGGGAAAAAAAGCACTCAACATTTGCTTATATTTGTTGTTAATTTAAACCGTTATGAACCGCAGCGAGCGTGACACCTCATTCGCGCCGCAAGACCACCAGACGCGCGTAAACGCGTATTTACATTGACTTAACATTGAAATCACTCGCGCCAGACGCTCTATTCGCGTTTGGTGTGTGAACGCAGCACGAGGGTGAGGGCGGGCGAGAGAGAGAAAGAGTGCCTGCGAGTGCGAGTGAGTGAGCGAGAGTGAGGTCTGCGGTCTTGGCCATTAGTTGATTTACTTGTTTTTGTGTAGGTAATACGTTGTCAAATATGTTTAAACTTAAATAAACTACCTATACAAGTAGTTATGTCTCTTTGTATTAATGTGTCCTGTTATTGACATAATGCGCGTCATTGACAAAATGCGCAACCAGATGTTCGAATAGTTCGAATATATGTGTTTTTTTAGAGGGAATATTCGAACGTCATTTTTGAGCAATTTTGATAGCCCTATATGACAGTGGAAACACATCAAGCATTGGTCCATGTTTAAAGGAAGGAGATATGCCTTTTTATGTTGCACTTTAAGTTGTTTTTCATTAATTATGTTAAAAAGAAGATATTATGCCTTGTGCACTTTAAGTTGATTTTATATATTTTAATTTAATAATTTAAAAGTGTTAATAAACAAAACAAAAAAAGTTTTTTTTGCTGATCCGAAAAATGATCCGATCCGTGACTCTGATCCGAGAAACGATCCGAACCGTGAGTTTTTTGATCCGTTGCACCCCTAATTAGGGCTGTGCAATGTCTGTCGTCTACGGTAATATTGTGATTGTTGTTTTAACGATGTGTGATCCGACATAATCGAGTGTTACAGAAACACAGATAGAGAGCGCGCACACATACACTAGATGATGTAGTCTAGTAGGTTAGACTAGTGCGCTTTTATAACGCCCTCAAGATTCAAGATAAGGGGCAAAAATACCTCTGTATGTCTTTTATATTTATATCATTTAATATATCACATGAAGAGTGCCGTTTTTTCTTTAAAATCCCCCTGTGGTGAAAATCCATCTTTTTTTCTTTATCCCTTTATTTTCATTTTCTTAAAGACAACAAACATGCACAATGACACCAAAATAGTAACTATACAAGTAAATATCTAAATATACTTTCTAAGCTGTACCTTTGTACATGCAACATTGAGATAAGTACTTGATTTAGAACCCCCCCCATATTGCAATGATTGTAGGTTTCTTCAGATGCTCTACAAACAAAAACATTTTGTACATGAGCAAAGAGTGAACATACACAATCTTTTATCTTAGTGAACGACAAACAGAAATTAAAATAATGTATAATCAGACAGTTAAATTAAAGTAGTTGTAAAACAACAAAAATAATAATAATAATACATATAAAGCTTGTTCAGTCCACCTTTAAGAATTCTCTTATTGGTTTCCAAATCTTAATGAAAATGGATAGTTTGTCTTTTAATATAAATCTCAGTTCTTCCAAGTGCAACATATTTCCCAGCTCCCTAGCCCACATCTCAAAAGTGGGTACAGAATCTGCCTTCCACATCTGCAAAATTAGTCTTTTTGCCAGCATCATACACAGCGAAATGGCCTGTTGCAAAAAGCATCCTCTGCTCCTAAAAGTCCAGTGCAAGGCTCAGACTCCAAATCAGTAGAGTTTGCTTCAGAAAGAAATTTAAATATACATTTCCAAAATGGCTGAATTTTACTACATGACCATAAAGAATGAATCAGTGTGCCTTCTGACATTTTACACTTATTACATAGTGGAGAAATCGTGGGATAAATTTTATGAAGTTTTGAATAATTAAGCCTATGATTTACCTTGAACTGAATCAGATTGTGTCTCGCATTCAAAGAACGTGCATGTATGTTTCTCAAGCACTCATCCCACATGTTTTCATGAATGTTTAGACCAATCTCCTCCTCCCAGTCTTGTTTTATTTTCTCTGTGTTATTGTCCACATTTGTAAAAGTTTGACACACTACCACTCATACCAGGGTTAACATTAACAGTTCTCTCTAAGGTGGGATTCAAAGTTTGGAATGTGCTTTCTAACAAAATCTCTAACTTGCAAGTAATGGAAAAAAATGTGCAGAAACAATAGCATAGTTTTGTTTTAGCTGTTCAAAAGAGCTGAATGTGCCTTCCCTATAAAGATCTTGAATTGTTACTATACCCATGTGTTTCCACTGAAAAAACAGCTTATCGTGTAACCCCGGAGGAAAAGCATGATTATTACAAATAGGAGTGTCCAGATATATATCTGGAATTTTCAAATATACTTTAATTTGTTTCCACACCTTAATTAAGTTAGAAATAACTGTGTTTCCGTTGATACTCTTGACATCAATTTTAATGGGACTATTAAGCAGAGCTGTTAATGAAGTCTTATTACAACAGGCTTCTTCAATTGCTAACCATTCTGGCTTGTCACCTAACTCCGCCAACCCAGATTTTCTCCACCATGCTAAAGTATTTAAATTAGCTGCCCAATAATAATATTTAAAATTGGGAAGCCCAAAAAAATCCATCTTTTAATGTTGTTTAAATGTCTATGTGGTGTTTTTAATATACGTTAAAGGGCACCTATTATGCCCATTTTAAGAAGATGTAAAATAAGTTAGGGTTAGATAAAATATAAAATAAAATAAGTCTCTGATGTCCCCAGAGTGTGTGTGTGAAGTTTTAGCTCAAAATATACCCAACAGATCATTTTTTACAGCATGTTTAAATTGTCACTTTTTGGTGCTCAGAAAAACGCGCTGTTTTAGTGTGTGCCCTTTAAATGCAAATGAGCTGCTGCTGCCGGCACAGGGGGCGGAGCTTCATGAGCTCGCGCTCAGTCTCTCAGGACAATTTCATCTCACGGAATGATGATAATATCAGAAACTCTCAGTAACGGTGTTCATTTTGACCCGGAGTCAGATTGCATGCTCACTCCACGAGAGGCATGGCATCCTCCTGGGCGTTGGCACGTGGCACCTCGCCAACAGATATCTCTAGAGCTGCGGGCTGGGCGACACCTAACACTTTCGCTAGATATTATAGATTTGTGTGTAGAGCCGGTCTCCTCCCGTGTTCTCACCCTAAATGGGAAGAAGAACAGAGAGGCCCGGCTCTGTCGGCTTGCTGCGCCCTACGCCTTTTATTGCTCCAGAGTGAAAAACCTGCTGAGTCCTCCAACCAGTGATGGTCCTCCAACCCTATTCTCAGGACTCGAGTCCGACTCGAAGCCCTATTCTCAGGACTCGAGTCCGACCCGAGACCCTATTCTCAGGACTCGAGTCCGACCCGAGACCCTATTCTCAGGACTCGAGTCCGACTCGAGACCCTATTCTCAGGACTCGAGTCCGACTCGAGACCCTATTCTCAGGACTCGAGACCCTATTCTCAGGACTCGAGACCCTATTCTCAGGACTCGAGACCCTATTCTCAGGACTCGAGACCCTATTCTCAGGACTCGAGACCCTATTCTCAGGACTCGAGACCCTATTCTCAGGACTCGAGACCCTATTCTCAGGACTCGAGACCCTATTCTCAGGACTCGAGACCCTATTCTCAGGACTCGAGACCCTATTCTCAGGACTCGAGACCCTATTCTCAGGACTCGAGTCCGACTCGAGACACTATTCTCAGGACTCGAGTCCGACCCGAGACCCTATTCTCAGGACTCGAGTCCGACCCGAGACCCTATTCTCAGGACTCGAGTCCGACCCGAGACCCTATTCTCAGGACTCGAGTCCGACCCGAGACCCTATTCTCAGGACTCGAGTCGGACTCGAGACCCTATTCTCAGGACTCGAGACCCTATTCTCAGGACTCGAGACCCTATTCTCAGGACTCGAGACCCTATTCTCAGGACTCGAGACCCTATTCTCAGGACTCGAGACCCTATTCTCAGGACTCGAGACCCTATTCTCAGGACTCGAGACCCTATTCTCAGGACTCGAGACCCTATTCTCAGGACTCGAGACCCTATTCTCAGGACTCGAGACCCTATTCTCAGGACTCGAGTCCGACTCGAGACTCTATTCTCAGGACTCGAGTCGGACTCGAGACCCTATTCTCAGGACTCGAGACCCTATTCTCAGGACTCGAGACCCTATTCTCAGGACTCGAGACCCTATTCTCAGGACTCGAGACCCTATTCTCAGGACTCGAGACCCTATTCTCAGGACTCGAGACCCTATTCTCAGGACTCGAGACCCTATTCTCAGGACTCGAGACCCTATTCTCAGGACTCGAGACCCTATTCTCAGGACTCGAGACCCTATTCTCAGGACTCGAGACCCTATTCTCAGGACTCGAGTCCGACTCGAGACTCTATTCTCAGGACTCGAGACCCTATTCTCAGGACTCGAGACCCTATTCTCAGGACTCGAGACCCTATTCTCAGGACTCGAGACCCTATTCTCAGGACTCGAGACCCTATTCTCAGGACTCGAGACCCTATTCTCAGGACTCGAGACCCTATTCTCAGGACTCGAGACCCTATTCTCAGGACTCGAGACCCTATTCTCAGGACTCGAGTCGGACTCGAGACTCTATTCTCAGGACTCGAGTCGGACTCGAGACCCTATTCTCAGGACTCGAGACCCTATTCTCAGGACTCGAGACCCTATTCTCAGGACTCGAGACCCTATTCTCAGGACTCGAGACCCTATTCTCAGGACTCGAGACCCTATTCTCAGGACTCGAGACCCTATTCTCAGGACTCGAGACCCTATTCTCAGGACTCGAGACCCTATTCTCAGGACTCGAGACCCTATTCTCAGGACTCGAGACCCTATTCTCAGGACTCGAGACCCTATTCTCAGGACTCGAGACCCTATTCTCAGGACTCGAGACCCTATTCTCAGGACTCGAGACCCTATTCTCAGGACTCTATTCTCAGGACTCGTGACTTGACTTGGACTCGGACTTGGACTCAGACTCGAGGATATATAAAATCGGACTTGAGCATTCATCAAATGAATGACGTTGGATGATGTTTCTGACTAAATAGGTTTTAAAATTTGATATAAGATGTTACACTTTTCCTGTTTCGGGCTCCAAGATCGGCCGGGATCTCTTTTTTCCAGCATATAAGAACGAGCAGAGAGAAAGCCCCAGCCGTGCCCGCGCTCTCACCGTCTTCAAACAACACGAGCGGTGCTCCCTCTCCCTCGCGCATATTAATCAAAATCAATTGATGTTCTAGTGATGAAATGTTTTCTGTGTTGACACAAATCTTGTCCTGTCCTAAACTGCCGAGATAATCACACAAGGCGTGCCGTAGGATACACGTCCATTAATGACACGTCCGATTCGTGAACTAATGACTCCTTTGAACCGATTCACTTTAATGAATGGTTAAAACAACTGATCTGTCCAACACTGAACTCACGAGACGTCTGAATCGGTGTATAACAGATCGGTAACACTTTACAATAAGGTTCCATTTATTAAACTCTAGTTAACTACATTAGTTAACATTTAGGCTACTATTAATAAACTGAACTTCTACAGCATTGTTAATGTTAATTTTAACATTTAGCCTACTAATAGCCTACATTATTGAAATCAAAAGTTTTTATTTATAAAACTGGGGACTCGAGACTCGACTCGGACTCGAACTCAGGTAATGGTGACTCTACTCGTACTCGACTCGGACTCTTCTTTGGTGACTCGGACTCGAACACTGGGGACTCGAGACTCGACTCGGACTCTTCTTTGGTGACTCGGACTCGAACACTGGGGACTCGACTCGGACTCTTCTTTGGTGACTTTGACTCGAACACTGGGGACTCGAGACTCGACTCGGGCTCGACAGTTGGTGACTTGACTACAACACTGCCTCCAACACCTTCGGGCCAGACGTGGCGGAGCGTCCGGCGCCAGGCCTTTATCCGTTGAATCCTTGAGAACCGGGTCTAGGCTGGGTTCCTTGTGTGCGACCCTGCGGGGATCCCAATATGCCTGTGTCTTTCCCCTGGGCTAAGTCACCCAGTATATCATATGCAGTACAGCCTTTGTGTTAGTCCATATGGATATCTCCACTTAACCCCTATGGGGAAGAATGTGGGTTCCGGAGCGTTCTCCTTCCTAACGAAAAGGGCACGCTTTCCCAGTGTTATCCAATAGTCTCACTGTATGGGTTATCACGGGACAGCAGTGCGGGGCTCTCTCTGTGTTCGTCCTGCCAGGCAAGAAGGGGCAAGAGGCTTGCACAGGGCGCTGGACGGGGTCAGCAGTTGTGGCCCTTTGGTAGGGATTCCTATTCGTAGGGACTGAAGAGGAACGTCTCGGTTACATATGGTAATCCTTGTTCCCTGAAGGAGGGAACGGAGACGCCACATAACGTCGCCACATCTGCTGCACCCCGCTGAGGCAACCCGCCAGGGCACCGGCTCGGCTCCCACTCAAAGTAGAAGCGAGATTCCTATTCGTCGGTCACCGACGTTGCGTCTCCGTTCCCTTCTTCAGGGACGAGGGTTACCATACGTAACGGAGACATTTTCTTTAAAGGTGCATTGTGTAATATTTAGGAGGATCTGTTGACAGAAATGCAATATTATATACATAACTATGTTTTCAGTGGTGTATAAAGATATTACATCATTTTATTACCTTAGGATGAGCCATTTCTACCTACATACACCGCAGGTCCCCTTACATTGAAATAGCCATTTTGTTGGTTGCAGTTCGCAACCTCACCACTAGATGATGCTAGAATTTACACACTGCACCTTTAAGAACGAACGAAAGGAGTAGCAACACAGTTTCTTTTGTTTCTCTTGAACTTTCAGAAATCATTTGAAATGTGAACGAGTCACGTCTTTTCCCAACAGACCCCGGAGAGATTGTAATGTTACTTTGTGTGTGTGTTGTAGGGCTGAAACGATTAGTCGACATTGTCGACAACGTCGACAATAAAAAATTGTCGACAAATATCTTTGATGTCGAGTAGTCGTTTGATCTCACGTGACCTAATGTAAGGGCCTGCAATATCGCGATTTGACCGCTGCGACACTGTAGCGCTAGACTGTAATGCAGCCGTTACAAATGCTATTGCGGTAGAAGAAAACACAGCGCGAATTATGACGGAGTGCAAACGAATCCGAACTAGCAAGGTGTGTGAAAGTTTCACAAAACTTCAAACCAAGAATGCTGTCATGTGCAATATATGCAAGGCGGAACTTGCTTTTCACGGGAGCACAACATGCATGTTAAAGCACTTAAAGAGGAAACACCCCGGCACGAGACGAGCCGGTGAGAGGTGAATGTTCTCCAGCTGGAGCTAAATAACTAGCAGTAAATCTCTTTATTAGAGAATGCAATACTACTAATAATAGCAATAATATTAACAATAATAATATAATTACAGTAATGTGATGATTTATTTTTGCATAGAATAAAGCTTGATCGAGCTTAGGAGTCAGGGCTGTTTTTATTATTAGGTATTACAGTCTTATCACTTGCCTGTATTTTGTTTCATATTCATGAAGACTTACAAAATGAGATGTTATGAAGAATATCATGTCAGTTAATTTTTTATACTGTAAATTAAAAGGTGAATGAGAATGTAAGCTCAGCTCAATTGTCATGTCAATTTTTTTATTTTATTTTATTCTTATAATAATTGTTTGCAGTTTAAGTTTGTCTGTAATGCAGCTGATTATTTTTTTGTTTAGTTTTTTCTATTGAAAGAGAACAGAATATTTAACCAATGCTTAGAGCATTTGTGTGTGATTTGAGTTGGACAGAAATCTGAAAACTTAAAGAGAATGACCTGTTTAGTTGGCTCAAAGTTCATTAAAAAAAAAAAACATTTCAAAAGCTGAAGTGATTTTCTTTTTTTATATATTATAGTTAGAATATGTATAACTCAGTGTTTTAACTAATTGAAAAAGCTGAATAATCGTTCCAATCATACTGATTAGTCGGCGAAATAATCGATGATTAGTCGATTAATCGTTCTAATAATCGTTAGATTAATCGATTATCAAAATAATCGTTTGTTGCAGCCCTAGTGTGTTGTGCAGCTCTGGGTCCATTTGGAGGCGAGAGTGCCGAGGACTGCTGGGACTGCATAATAATAATGAACTATATAGCTAATAATTAAGTAAACCTACTTTCTCTGTAAAGAAACCTCATTGCTTAACTGGCTACTCTCTGCTGTCTCAGATGACGACATCACTTCCTGTTGGCCAACGTAACTTCTGTTGGGTGCAATTCGCAACCTCACCACTAGATGCCGCTAATACTTACACACTGCACCTGTAAGAACGAGTGAAAGAAGGAGCAGCAACACAGTTTCTTTTGCTTCTCTTGAACTTTCAGAAATCAATTGAAATGTGAACGAGTTGAGTCTTTTCCCAACAGACCCTGGAGAGATGTAATGTTATGTTGTGCATGTTGTCAGCTCTGAGTCTGTGTGGAGGAGATATTGTAATGTGTGTATGTGTGTGTGTGTTCTCAGCTCTGGGCCCGTATGTAGAGAGTGCCGAGGACTGCTGGGACTACAGAGACGCCAGCGCTCACGGTAAACCACACTCGTACCTGGAGGCCATTCGCTCTGGGCTGGAGAGTTCTGAGAGTTCTGCCTCATCCGGCCCGTATCCGGACGCCGGGCCCCAGCCGCAACTCTGCCCGTACCTGGCGGCGGGCCAGTGTAACTATGGCGACCGCTGCCCGTATCTCCACGGCGACGTGTGTGAAATCTGCCGGCTCCAGGTTCTACACCCGCACGACCCCGAGCAAAGAGCAGCGCATGAAAAGGTGACTTCTATTGGTTTTCATTCATTCAGTTCAGTTTTTTAATGCAGCAGATTGAGTGCCACAGTTGAAGTAAAGATATAATGTTTATTGCATGTTTGATATACCCAAAATTAATCATGCGTCATGTTTAAACACCATTCTCCACCACCATTGACGCTTTCTGTTTTCTCCTCCACCACTGACGTATTCTGTGAGAAATGCTGTAGAAGATTAGTAGAATATCGCACGGCTAGATAAGACTCTCAGCCAATCAGAGTCGAGAACCAGAATTAACTGTTGTATAAAAAATATATAATGTTTGTTTGACTATGTTGACATAGGTGTTTTGTTTTAGTAATAATGTAGAAACCTTTCTCATTTCAACTTCATTTTCAAAAGTAAATTGAAAGTCCCCCTCTGGTGAAGATCCAGCTTGTAATGTAGTTTATGTGTCTATGTGGTGTGTTTAATCTGCTTTAAGACAAAGCATGTGTAAGTTCATAAGTCGACAGCATTGCTGAGTATTTCCTCCTTAAAACTGCAGTGAACCAAAGACAGTCTCAAACACACGCTTTGAAATCGCTGGTGTTTCTGATGTCACAAACTACCTTGTAACCAATCAGATCAACGTGTGATCGTCAACCAGTGGATCTCTGAGCTGAGTGAGTGGAGGCGGGGCTCATTTGCATATTCATAGCTCCTCGTGTACTAAATGGGGCAAGGGTTAAGACATACTTTTTTTTTTCAAGAAAAAATAATTTTGGTTTGAGTTTTAAGGGCTAAACTGATTGACTACAGGAGGACATGATGATGCTGATGATGCTGATGATAATGATGCTGATGATGATGATGCTGATGATGATGCTGATGATGATGATGATAATGATAATGATGATGCTGTCGCTGATAATAATGATGATGATTCTGATGATAATGATGCTGATGATGATGATTCTGATGATAAAGATGCTAATGATGATTCTGATGCTGCTGCTGCTGTCGCTGATTATGATGATGATGATTCTGATGCTGATAATGATGATGTTGATTCTGATGATGATGCTGATGATGATGATGCTGATGATAAAGATGCTAATGATGATGCTGATGCTGTCGCTGATTATGATGATGATGATTCTGATGCTGATAATGATGATGTTGATTCTGATGATGATGCTGATGATGATGATGCTGATGATAAAGATGCTAATGATGATGCTGATGCTGTCGCTGATTATGATGATGATGATTCTGATGCTGATAATGATGATGTTGATTCTGATGATGATGCTGATGATGATGATGCTGATGATAAAGATGCTAATGATGATGCTGATGCTGTCGCTGATTATGATGATGATGATTCTGATGCTGATAATGATGATGTTGATTCTGATGATGATGCTGATGATGATGTTGATTCTGTCCGGTCTCAGATGTGCATGGCGGCCTTCGAGATGGACATGGAGCGGGCGTTTGCGGCTCAGCAGAGTCAGGATAAGCAGTGTAAGATCTGTCTGGATGTGGTGTACGAGAAGACGTCTCCGTCGGAGCGGCGCTTCGGGATCCTGTCGAGCTGCGTACACACGTACTGTCTGAGCTGCATACGCCAGTGGCGCTGCGCAGAGCAGTTCCAGAACCAGATCCGAAAGTGAGTCAGTCCACTGGGATGGAATTTTAATTAATCATAACTAGTGGTGGAATGGCTCGGATCATTTACGGTTTTTGAGCCACGGATCGGATCATTTTTCGGATCAGCAATTTTTTATATATAATATATAAATATATATATATGGGGGGGGTGTACTTAATTTGTATTAATTACTTAAAACTCCCTTGAAGTTCTTCGATACTACCGAGTGTTGTGGAGTAATGAAGAGTTAATGTGTGCAGGTCTTGTCCTGAGTGCCGTGTGGTGTCGGAGTTCGTCATTCCCAGTATGTACTGGGTGGAAGACCAGGATGAGAAGAACCGCCTCATCGAGGAGTTCAAATCTGGAGTCAGGTATGACTGAAACGGGTTTGATTTGTGGCCTGGTAACAGAATTACAGGTATATACAGGTTATAGCTATGATACACCTATAGGATTCTACAGGATTCAGTGTTTGCAGTGGTACAGCGATTTTGATCAATTCTAATTTCTTAAAAAGTCATGAAATTAATTTAAAGATCTTTATATTATGTTTATGAAGGTTAGCTTAAGTTAGCAGGGATATTATCCTCAACAAAAACTAGAACATTAAAAAAAATATCATGTTCATAACTTGAAATAAAATTTGCACCTTGAAATAAAACTGCACCTTGAAATAAAACAACTTTTTTATTTCAGCAAATTGCCAAGGCAGGATCTCATTTTAATTTAGTTGAACTTGATGTCCTAAAATAACTAAAACTAAATAAAAACAAACATTATAGAATATATAAAATGTATATAGAAATATTTAAAAACAAAAACTACTAAAAATGACAAAAACGCACAGCAAAATCAGACAGGGTGCAAGACCAGGATGAGAAGAACCGCCTTTGAGTTCAAATCTGGATCTCTTTGTTCCCTTTCGAGAACGGTCACTTCGTATTGCGTACAGTAGCTATACGCAGTGGGGGAACTCCTTTCCTCAGATTATTGAAGCCAACTATGTAAAAGCTGCAGTGAGTGTCTGGCTCACTCATTGGCTGTGCTGCGGCAATTGCACATCCAATGGCAAGGCGCAATTTGGCGGTCTCTGACGTGTGTCGGCGCGCTGATAGCTGATTGGTGCACACGAGAGAGCGCCAAATTGGGCGTGGCTAAGTCTATATTAGAGCCCGAATTCGCCATTATAGCAGATTTTATCTCCTTCAGCGACATCTTCACGTCTCTGTCTCCTCCGACGCCATCGCTGTAGGAAACAAGCCTTTTCAGCTAGAGCGAGCCATCCACAGCAGACAGCGCTTTTCACTCACCGGAAGCCGCTCCTCTCCTGTCGCCGCTCTCCTGAGGCCATCCAGCGATCGTCATATATATCCTTTTTCTGAAAAAGCTAGGCGAGCGTTGTTTCAAATGCCTCGCTCTACTTGCGCCACGTGCGGATCCCATCTGCACGAGGCCGACGGACACACGAAGTGCGTCAAATGCCTGGGTACTGCCCATGCTGAGGCTGCACTTTCTGCTGGTGGCTGCTCTGTCTGCAAGAGCGCCCCAAAAGATCGATGGACGAGGCTGGCCCGGACCCTGAGGCCTTTCGGGATCTGCAGAGTGCCATGGACCTAGCCTTGCGTGCTACCAAGGCTACAGCGCAGGCTATCGGGAGGAGCATGGCTAGCCTAGTCGTGCTCAACCGCCACCTCTGGCTTAATCTCACTGAGATTAAGGATGCAGACAAAACTGTGTTCCTCAACGCTCCCGTCTCCAGCTCTGGTCTCTTCGGCCCGGCGGTGAAGGGATTTTCGGAGAGATACACTGAATATACACCAAGCCATGCGACACTTCCTGCCCAAGCTCTCTAGCTCCGCGTCAAGTAGGCCCAAATCCACGCCGCCTTTCGTGGCCAGCTAAGCGCTACCCGTTGCCCTGGCGCCAGGGCCCCCAACCCAGCATTGTGTTGGAACCTAGGCCTCGGAAGACCTCCTAGCAATGGAGGTAAAGAGAAGGGCTCGAGTCTCGCGCTAGCCTGACCACCCTTGAAGAAACCCACGATAATTCCTGCAGCTCCCTGTTCAGCTCAGGTGGCTGGGGAGTTTTATATTGTAGAAACTGGGCCCGCTGCACTGCGTGCGCCCCTACAAACAAACGCTGTTTTTACAGCGACCCAAATAAAGCACAGAAAGAGTATGTTTCAAGCACACAACACACGGGTTCCCGGTCCCCCTTCACTAGGTGGCCCCTTCCCAGTTGTCAATCTGACTTTGCCTGAGGCGAAAGCCTCTCCAGTCAGCCCAACTCTAAGTATGTGCACAAATCACAATATAAGGGTATTAGGTCCCCCTGTGTTAGGCGGCCCATCCCCGAATATGTGTCAAACTCTAGCCGCAAAGGCCCTGGCCTAGCAAGCCATCCCCGGTGTGTCGAGTTGGGTTATAAACACAATAAAACGAGGCTACTCGCTTCAATTCGCTCGCAGACCCCCAAAGTGTCAGGCGGTAGTCGAGACTTCGGTGAGAAGCAGCGTGTGTCACGTGCTTCACTCCGAAATACAAAATCTGTTAGCAAAAGGGGCGAAAGAATTAATCCCTCCTGTGCTAAAAAAAGACGGCGGCATTAGACCCATATTAGACCTAAGGCATATTAGACCTTCTGCCGTTCGGTCTGTCCCTAGCACCCCATACATTTACGAAGTGCATGGACGCGGCGCTTTCTCCCCTGAGGCATCGTGTTGAATTATTTCGACGACTGACTTGTTCTGGCGCAGTCGAAGACCGAACTTTTGACACTTCAATCCTCAGCCATTTGGAATGCCTCGGGCTCAAGATCAATTTATCCAAGAGCAAACTGAACCCCAGCCAGAGTGTAATCTTTCTGGGCACAGTTATCGACTCTACAACTAGGAGAGCGCGACTCACACCAGAGAGCGCACTCTATTCAACAGCTGACAGCCTCCTTCAAAGCAGGCGTACGCACACCCCTCAGAAAGTTTCAGAAACTTCTCAGTCTCATGGCAGCCACATTGCTAGTACTCCATATGGGTATGCGTCCGCTACAGCACTGGCTCAAACGCCGCGTGCCAGCCCTTGCATGGCAGTCGGGGAGCCTGCACATTACGGTGAATCATGGTTGTTTATGCGCCCTGATTCCTTGGCGGGCTCAGGACTGGTACCACGAGGGTTTGCCCATGGGGGTGGCCTCCAGGAGGAAAGTGGTTTTCACAGACGCCTCCAACCTTGGTTGGGGTGCGCTGCACAAGGGCAAGCCTGTCTCCGGCCTCTGGTCGAGCATGGAGAAGAGCTTACATATCAGCTGCCTGGAAATGAAAGCAGTTTGTTTGGCCCTGAAAGCATTTCTGTCAAACCTCAAGGGACACCATGTCTTAGTCCGCATGGACAACATGTCGGTGCTGTCATAAATAAATCGGCAAGGTGGCATCAGGTCGGGCAACCTGTTCACCATGGCAAGAGACCTCCTCCTCTGGGCGCAAGGCAACCTGAGCTCTCTGAGAGCAGCACATATCCCTGGCATTCAGAATCTGGGTGCGGATATGCTTTCTAGAGACAACACTCCCCTAGGCAAGTGGTCTCTAAACCCTCAGACGGTCCGTCTGATATGGAGTGTTTTCGGCGAGGCAAGTCAACCTTTTCACCTCGAGAAACAACACTCACTGCGCAGTGTTCTTTTCGAAGAGCAGGGACACGCTGGCCCATCCCTGGCCCAGTTGCCCCCTTTATGCATTTCCCCCCCGTTTCCATGATTCCCCAGGTCATCAAACGGGTCAGGGAGAGCGGATGCCCAGTCCTCCTAGTGGCCCCCCTCTGGAAATCCAGGCCGTGGTTCCTAGAGCTGGCTCAGATGATGGACGAAGTCCCCTTGCCTGTCCCACTGAGGAAAGATCTCCTCGCGCAGGCGAACGGGACGATCTGGCATCCTCACCCAGATTTATGGGCTTTACATATGTGGCCCCTCAACGGGTACCCAGGGACCTCCCTGACAGGGTCAATTTCTGAGGCTAGAGCCCCGTCTACCAGGCGTCTCTATGCCCTGAAGTGGTCAGTGTTTTCCGGCTGGTGCTCGGATAGACACTTTGAACCCCAGTCATGTGAGGTATCAGTGATACTCTCCTTCTTACAAGAGCTGCTGGATGCGGGCCGTTCCCCATCCACGCTCAAAGTGTATGTGGCAGCCATAGCAGCTTATCATGCTCTGGTGGCTGGCCAATCACTAGGAAAAAACGACTTGGTTGTACTTTTTTTTTAAAGGGAGCCAGGAGGATGAACCCTTCCAGACCTCCTTCTATACCATCTTGGGACCTCTCCACTGTCCTTGGGGCCCTGAAGGGTCCGCCGTTTGAGCCGCTTCAGTCGGTTGATCTCAAACCACTTTCGCTAAAGACTGCTTAAGGCATTCAGCTGTTGCTCTTTTCTCAGACTCGATGATATGCACACCGCAAGTTGTCGTCTCTTAGCCCTCCTTTTTGCTCTTTCAATCGCATAACTTATATGTCAGCCGGCTTACGTCACTTCAGAGTTCCTACTGACGGTGCGAATGCAAACAGAAAAATAGCCCTGAGGACCTTTAGTTCTTGAGGAACCGTCCTGGGCTGCGTTTCCCGAAAGCATCGTTAGCCAACTATAGTCGTGAGTTCTGTCGTTATCAGCAGTTCAACGAGTCGGTGTTTCCCGAAAGCATCGTTCCAACGAACATTCACAAACAGCATCGCAGAGTTGTGTGTTTAGAACGACAGATCTAGATCTCGACCTGTGGTTAGAAGAAGAGTTTCTTGTTTTCATGACATGTGGACTCAATAAGTCCTGATCTTGAGCAAAATAAGCAAGCTGACATTCAGTGCAATCTAGAATCTGGAAATTGGAAATTGATAAAGCAAAATAACTGAGAAAAATGAGAAATATTCCTCAGATGACATGTTCATAATTTATTGCAAAACATCTAGCATTAATCAGATTCATTAAAAGTATTATTACTCCAACACCTGCGTGACGTCATTAACCATCGTGGATGAATGACCAATTTGCGACAGTACGGTTTCTGGAAACAGTCGTGACTAGATAGATGATTTCTTCAACGATGCAGTTAAGCAGCGAGTTTACATTTACATTTATTCATTTAGCTGACGCTTTTATCCAAAGCGACTTACAATTGCTATATATATGTCAGAGGTCGCACGCCTCTGGAGCAACTAGGGGTTAAGTGTCTTGCTCCGGGACACATTGGTGTCTCACAGTGGATTCGAACCCGGGTCTCTCACACCAAAGGCAAGTGTCTTATCCATTGCGCCACACCACCCCCTCAGCGAGTTACGGCGCTGTACGGGAAACACACCCCTGGTGGATAGTTACTGTAACTGAGCTCTCATTTATTAAAGCAGTACACCCTCCTAGAATACTGGCAGTGATCGAACCGAACATGGCTTCACTTTAGTGAGCAGCTGCAGTCCGAACAGAAATCAACAGAATACGAGGTCAAAGGTTAAACGTTTGAGTGGCGTCTGTAAAGCCTTTGATCTTCCTTTGATCTGCACTCAAACTAAGAGAAGTCCATTTACTCTCCTGTATTGGCAGAATGCAGAGTGATTTGTTTGATATTATGGTTTAAACGTGTATTAGGCCGCTCTGTGTTTTCTTTATATTGGTGTCTCCCTGAATCTGTTTCTGTGTGTGTGTGTTGCAGTAAGAAACCCTGTAAATACTTTGACCAGGGAAGAGGAACGTGTCCGTTTGGTGGGAAGTGTTTCTACATGCATGCATACGCTGACGGGACGCGAGCAGAACCCGACAAACCCCGCAAACAGCTCAGTGCCGAGGGGAACGTCCGGGTAAAGACCACACACACACACACACACACACACACACACACACACACACACACACACACACTTTTATATATGCAAATTACTATGCAAATCCTCATTTAAATAATTCATACGCAGAATAAAGGGGCGGGGCCTGGTTGAGTGAGTTAGTAGTGTGTTAAACTGGCGGTTATGATAAGGGGTGGGACATTTCCCAAACACACTCGAAGCGCTCGACCAATCACAACACACTGCTCCAGCCGACCAATCAGAGCACAGTGTGCTTTTCAGAAGGAGGGGCTTCATAGAGACAGGAAGTAAACAGAGCGTTACTGACAGACTGGGAAGAGAGGAGCCGCAACAATGGAGAATATGAGGAGAATAATCAACATTCAAGCAGGGAAACCTGTTCTAGTAGAGCCTGAAACAACATCAGGACTTTGAGGAAGGTCCTCTTGTGCTCTCCGACGCGTGTCGGTCAGAAATGACAGAAATGTATTTTTTTATTTCAATGAAATTAATGTACTATATTTTAGTTCGATAATGTTTTTTATTTAATATTTTGTAATTTTTAGGGGATTTTATGGTACTAAATTATATTTACGCTGTATTTATAATCCACTTATTCCCTTTTTGAGCATAGACCTGAAAATTAAATTTCCAACTTAAAGGTGCAGTGTGTGATGTTTAGCAGCATCTAGTGGTGAGTTTACGAATTGCAACCATCAGAAGTTACGGTGGCCGACAGGAAGCGTCGTCGTCTGAGACAGCAGAGAGTAGCCAGTTAAGCAATGAGGTTTCTTTACAAAGATAAATTAAGAAATAATGTTTACGTAATTATTCAGTAAAATAAGTTATTGTGAATATTATTGTTACTTGTTCATCATTGTGTCAGTGTTTTATTCGCATCTTTGCACGAAGAACAATGTTTTTTGTCCGCTCAGGGCCACCATAGAAACATGTCGATGTAAGTGGACCTCGCGGTGTGTGTAGAGAGAAATGACTCATTCTAAGCTAAAAAAAACATTACGGTTCATTAAGTAAGCTCTTTATACACCACTGAAAACATCGTGATATTGCATTTCTGTCAACAGATCCTCCTAAATATTACACACTGCACCTTTAAAGTGTCATAAATCTTGAATGCTTTAGAGACACGTGGCAGATTATTGCTTAAGTGAAGAAAGTTTTAAAAAGTTAACTTAAAAAAAAGGTTACAGAATTTTACGTTTATTATGAAAAATGTGCAAAATACTATTTTATATGAAATGTATATTTTCAAAAACATGTTTTACTCTAAAACTGCGAGAAATTCAAAGCCATAAATCTAAACAAGATGTATTCAAAATTTAAGTTTGATATCTCAAAAAGAAACTGTACATGTCCATGATTTTTGTGTGAGTGTGTGTGTGTTCACATAACAAGTGCCAAAACCTCTACCAAGTTTCGTACCATTCCGATGATGTAAATAATTCAATGTAAGATTTGTCAGAGGTTTAAAATGTGAAATATTTCTCTCTCTTTCTCAGTTTCTGAACTCAGTGCGTCTGTGGGACTTCATCGAGGAGCGAGAGCATCGTGGGCTTCCCCAGTACGAGGACGAGGTCAATGAACTGGGCGAACTCTTCATGCAGCTCTCCGGAGCCGGAGACGAGAGCGGCTCCTCGGCCTCACATTGATCACATGACAATAACACGTATCGAGAGCGTTTCCGAAGACGACATTCTAGCAGTGGTGCGTTTCTGTGCGACAGCATATACTACATCTGTACGAGTATGAAATATATAAAGCACCTGTATCGTATCTGTAGGCTGCTATATTCTCCTGGGAGGAGTTTTTTAACACAAGGCCCAAAGATGAATGTATAAAAAAATGGGAACTAAAAATCACATTTTCAAATGCACTCAAATAGTGTATGAAGTATAATAATGTTGTGTCAAAAAATGAATAAATAAGTAGTAATTGTTGCACTTAGTTCAGATAACATACATAATTTATTACATTTGGGCATCATGCAATATTACTGTGGTTAAAAAAATAAATAAAAGCATCCATTCGTTTTGTCACTAGTGAATGGACTTATCTGTATTTTAGGATATATTTACTTCATTTTGAATTCAGCTGATATCATAGTACTGAAGTTCACTTGTCTGGTTTACTCTTGAATCTGATATGGGTTATTATATATTCATTTTCTGAACTGTATTGTTGAGTGACTCTGGAGCGAGTGTAATAAAGCGTTTTGTGAGCGATTGGTGTGTGTGTGTGTGTTTAGCACAGACTCGGGATCAGAACTGTTCAAATACACTGAATCTGATTAAGATTCGTATGCTAATATCAAGAGCAGGGATGCAATGATATGAAAATTATGGCCGATACCGATAATTCTTTACATTTGAAAGCATTTCAGTGTTTATCGGGATGGTTTTGGGTCATCCGTGTGCCTCGTCACTTTAAAGGGACAGTTTACCCAAAAATGAAGATGTTTGTCATCATTTACTCACACTCAAGTTGCCGTATGAGTTTCTTTATTCTGTTGAACACAATAAATCGGGTTAATTTTGCTGCACCAGACCGCACGGTGGCGCCTGCGAACTATCACCTGAACACCGGCACTCTTCAGAGCTCGACGGGAAATACCAGTCAAGAGTCAAACATATTTAAATGATTCAGAAGACAAAAATCAATTAGTTATTAATATCACTATTAATCATATTCGTTATTAGCATCCCGCCTGTGATTAGCCTCCTAGCGGGGAACAGTGAGGTGTTGTTGCTCTGAACGCGATGTAAACACGCGCTGATCGGTGAGTGAGTGTGTGTGTGTGTTCTCCGCTATGACTCTTCCAGCTCTCCAGAAAAACAGTGTTTTCTTCAGGAAGATTCTCAGCCAGTTTCCTCAGGACTTCAGTCTGGCCTTCGCTTATGGGTCTGCTGTGTTCAGGCAGAATGGAAGCTGTCAAGGTCAGATGAGGGTAAGAAACGCCTCACGTGACGCTCATGTTATGATCTGAAGAAAGTCTGTCACTCGGAGTTAAAGTAGATTAATTTCTGCCTAATATACAGTACAGCAGCCCTGAATCATCATCAGTCAGTGGTTTAGTTACTGTTGTGGAGGACAAACAAGAAAAACCACATTACCAGTCAGAAGATTTGGATCGGTAGGATTTTTAATGTTTTTAAAAGTTTTCTGCTTACCAAGACCGCATTTATTTGATAAAAAAAACTAATATTGTTCAATATTATGACAATTTAAAAAAACTGTTGTCTATTTTAATATGTTTTGAATGTAATTTATTCCTGTGATCAAAGCTGAATGTTCAGCATCATTACTCCAGTCTTCAGTGTCACATGATCCTTCAGAAATCACTCTAATATGAGGATTTGATCTCATTTGAAAATTCCACCCAGTGCGCGACTACACTGGAAAGAGCGGTGGCGGAAGATTAGACTGGCCTTTCTACAACACATCCTGACGTCACGAGTCTTTACTGGATGTGTGTGAACGCACTCACAGATTCCGGGAAATCACTGGCAGTGTGAACGATCCTGGGACAAATCAATGTATTTTCCGGAATTTCTGTGTGAAAGGGGCTTAAGTGTGTGTGTGTGTGTGTGTGGGGGGGTTATGTGGTAGCCAAGATAGACAAAGTCTGGCATTTTCCACAGCGGTCAGATACATTGTTTGGCGATTACGTAAAAACGTTTTTGCGGTTGAAACTACAGGTGTCGGGATACCCGTCGAATGTTGTTACGGACGCTGAGAAAGAGGCTTACATTCGAGAGTATTTTCAAAAAGAGGGGATTCAACTCGATCAACCACAACCCAGCTCAGAGGTCTATCAAAAAGCTATTGTTGAAGATCCTCTGGGGCGGTTCCTGGTGAAAGACCCCGAACTATTCACCGGAATCGTTTTTTGGCAATACTGACACACTGACATATTTCACATTCATCTCAGTCAACGTAGCTCTCGCCCAGCATCGGCCAGCCAAAGGTGATGCTTGCGAGACACGCGACATTAACGTGTTTGTAGGGGCATCAATCGTGGTTGTATATCGCTATTGGTGTTACTCGATCTTAGTGCTGCATTTGACACTATCGACCACAACATAGAAATAGACTCGAAAATTATGTTGGCATTAGTGGAATTGCACTAGCATGGTTTAAAGCTATTGTCTGTTGCAGGAGTGGAAAAGTCACACACCACTCCGTATCACCCAATGGGCAATGGAGGGGTGGAAAGATTTAATAGGACTCTCGGAAACATGATTCGAGCTCTGCCTCCTGCAGCAAACCAAATGTGGCCTCGAAAGCTTAAATCACTGACATTTGCGTACAATTGTACGATTCATGAAACGACTGGATATACACCTTTTCAGCTGATGTTTGGCAGGACTCCAAGACTCCCTGTTAATGTCAGGTTTGCGGGACAATGATGTTGTTGACTATGATGAGTATGTTAGGGATTTGCTAAAAGACCTCAAACAAGCAGTGACAATGGCGAGGATGACTGCTGGAAAACAGCTGAAAAGACACACTGCTCTTTATAACAGAAAGGTTAAAGGATTAGTTCACTTTTAAAAAAACTTTTGCTGATAATTTACTCACCCCCATGTCATCCAAGATGTCCATGTCTTTCTTTCTTCAGTCGAAAAGAAATTAAGGTTTTTGATGAAAACATTCCAGGATTTCCCCCCATATAATGGACTCCAATGGGCCCCAAACGGTTCAAGGTCCAAATGACAGTTTCAGTGCAGCTTCAAAGGGCTTTAAACGATACCAGACGAGGAATAAGGTCTTATCTAGCGAAACGATCGATCATTTCAAAAATAAATAAAAAAGTTTAAGTTTTATAAGCACAAATGCTCGCCTTGCATGTTCTGTGATGCGCGTTCGTGACGTCACGTAATACGCAATTACGTTGAAAAGGTCAAGCTTGAAAAATTTCTGTCCTTTAGAAAATTTTCTTTTAGGCTTTTTAATATTAAAACACCCAGGATACGCACACGAAATGGGCATTTTAAACGATAAACTGACACAAATACATTTGAAAATGTGTATATGGTCCTCCAAACGCGCATCACAGAACAGAGCAAGGCGAGCTTTTGTCCTTATAAAACTTAAACTTTTATTTATTTTTTAAATGACCGATCGTTTCGCTAGATAAGACCTTATTCCTCGTCTGGTATCGTTTAAAGCCCTTTGAAGCTGCACTGAAACTGTCATTTGGACCTTGAACCGTTTGGGGCCCATTGGAGTCCATTATATGGGGGAAAATCCTGGAATGTTTTCATCAAAAACCTTAATTTCTTTTCGACTGAAGAAAGAAAGACATGGACATCTTGGATGACATGGGGGTGAGTAAATTATCAGCAAAAGTTTTTTTAAAAGTGAACTAATCCTTTAAGGGTGCTCCGGTAGATGTCGGGGATAGGGTCCTGTTGGCAAACAAGGGAGAGCGTGGGAAACAAAAATTGTCAGACCGCTGGGAGAGCAGTCTGTACATTGTAGTTGACAAGAATGCTGAAACCAGTACTTTCAAACTTGAGAATTCTTCCACAGGCCAAGTGAAGACTGTTCACTGCAACTTGATCATGCCTGTACATTTTCTGCCTCTTCCCGATGATGTTGCAGAGGGACCTTTGAGTGTGGAAGGGGGTGTTGGGAGAGAAGAAACCCAAACTCTAGAGCTCTTACCTCAGCCTGCAGCTGTGAGAGAACTGTGGGATGGGTTTCAGAGCTTGAATGTTCAGAGATGTTGGAAGAAGAGGTTGGTAGACAAGGAATGATTGGTAGTCATGATGGTTCCAGTGACTCAGTGGCATCGGCTGGTTTGGAGGACTCTGTTTGGCTTCCATATTCAGTTGATGATGAAATTGATCTGGACATGAATTCAAATCAGACTGCATTGGATCGGCTATCTTCAGATGTTGACTGTCAAAGTGATGCAGCTACTGTGGTGTCAGTTCAATCAGTTAATCGAAATGATGTTGGAGGTTTGATGACTTCAGTTAGATCAAGAGCTGGAAGGATTATCAGACCAGTTGTGAGGCTTACCAGGTTATAGATAACCAGGACAATGCACCTATGTGGATCTAATTTATTATTTTCCTTTTCTTCTGTTTGTTTTCTTTCTATTTTGTGCTTATTTTGTTCAGTATACCAAGATGTGATTGTAAGGAATGCTTATATGTTGAGTGAGTGTACTAAACATGTAAAATGCATGTTGACCTATGAGTTTAGAGGGGCGTAGCTAACCTCTCCTTCCTCTAATTCTTCGTAAGAATAGTCTATGAACTGGAATACTCATCAACATTTGTTTTTTTCTGAGAGATGTATTTGCATTGGATTGCATGTTTTGTGTGTGTGTGTGTTTATTTTATTTGATAAATCTATAAGTATATATAGATCTGTTATGATTACTGATGTTCTTTGTACCTGAGTGTTACCCAATTAGTTGTGGGTGATGTATTATGCCATGATATTTTATTTTTGTTTATTTGCAAGTGGAGTCAGAAGGGGAGAATGTAACAGAGTTTTATATATATATAGTGTGTGCATCTCCACTTGTTAAAAATGATCTGATAAATAATCAAACTGAAAGATGATTGGATAGAATGAGGGTTAACAGGGTTTCCTATTGGCTGGCTGGTTCTCTGTGCTGTGTGCGCCCTCTGTCGCAACTCTCAGCTCATGTGTGTAAGGCCAGCGCTGAGTCGTGTGATTGAGAGCTCTGATTTCTGTCTGTCATTATCTGTCCATGAAATGTGTGATATATCATGAGCAACAGCATATTTATTCGAGACCAAGAAAAGCGTTATATATTGATGAAGAGTGTGAAAAAAGTGTGTTTTATTATAGCGCCAGCACGAGGAGTGTCGTATGCTGAATTATATACACTCTCTCTGTTACACAATGTTTTTTCAGTGATTTCTCAGTGAATAAATTGATGGGAGAAGATTTCTCGAAAGCATGAGTTTTATTGAAACGTAACACAACGCAGAGAGGACAAGAGACCAGTTACATAGGGATGGGCATTTCAAGCAAAAATAATATTTGAAGATCGCTGGTTATTATTTGATTATTATTCGAAAATCACACCCCTCCCCCAGATGCGCACGTACACATGTATAGGCTACACACACGTGAGAAAAGCGGAGCGGTGTGACACTTAAATATAACTTAAACTTAAACATATACGTTTCATATTTATGTTTAAATAATATAATGTTTTTTTTTTTATTCATATATGTTGATTATATGAAAAGGGAACCGCATGAGATGGGTAAGATAGGATCATAAGATGCCCAATATATCGGGAGACATTTGGAGTGTGTCAGACATGACTGACCACTTAAGTAAGTTTTGTTTTGTAGAAAGCCATTCTTTAGAGTGAATTTCGTTTTGTATAAATTGTATCGTAATTTAAATCAATGTTTCATCAACCAATTGCCTGGATTTAATAAATAAGAAGCAAATAGGCCTATAGCAGACGATGTAATCAGGGCATGGAGGCGGCGGCGGGTCTCATAAATTAACCGAAACTCAGAGTATAAGCTTGCCTCGCAGACCTGAGAAAAATATGTATAGAAAGCTTGAAATGTCCACTTTAAAAAAAAAAATCTATATATTCAAATCGAAAAGAAATGGACTATTCTCTGCTTATGTCGGCTAAATCCGTTTGAAGTGTGCATTTCTCTCTCTAGGCGTGTTCACTACATGCGAAGATGACGAGTCAGCATTGACAACTTTATCTTTGCAGCCAGAAAACACTAGTTTATTAATAAAGAGTTAAAATGTATCATGCTGCATAATCCTGTGCCATCCTTCACAACATCATGTCTTGGGGTTGGTGACATCATGGGGTTGGTGACATCATGGCCCGGAGGATGAGGGGGGGCATGTTTTGGAGGCAGTCAGTGGTGTTCCCTGGCGAGGGTTGTCTGCCCTGGAGGAGGTTCCCGTTGACCCGTTGACCATGACTATTTGTAACAGGCGAGTCAGAGAACTGTACAGCTATAGTGCCCAAGACCAAAGCTGATTGGCCATAGAATGGGTTTGCATGTTGAAATTATTTTATGCTTTGATTTGAGGATGCGAGTTAATTTCTTTTATTCTTCCCTCTTTTTGAAATAATCTCAGTGAGATGGCAGCCGTCGATTTAGTCAGCCCTGCAAACCTGTTGGTAGACAATGCAGTGGACAGTGGAAATATGCAGTCGAGACCGTCCCAGATGATGTCCCACCGGCAGAGAGGCCTTACCAGGGTCTCTATTGTGGAGCCCACCCCGGTCCAGCGGCTCCACCAGGGTCTCCCTGCTCGGCTCAATAAAAGCTCCTCCTCACCGTGGGCACCCACTGCTGAACTCGGCCCTGGTCTGTCCTCAGGGATTGAGGCAATGAGGACAGGGGGGGTTGGTGGAATGCCTCTGTCCCAACATCACATCCATGAGGACAAACCAGGGCCAAGTTTCAGCAGTGGGTTTCCCACTCACACCCTCTCCTGTCCCAGGACACGTTCAATCCTAAGGCAGAGAAAATGAACCATGGCTTGTTAACAAGAACAACAGCAGCACAATACATTTTAGCAAAGATGTGTGTATTAACTTCTTTTTTTTTTTTTTGAAGTTGTCTCTTTTTTTTTTTTTTTAATGGGAGTGCCTGTATGGGAGTTACCTTCCCCAGCAGACCCATTTTCTCCAGAATTGCTCTAAAAAAGCAGAAGGGCTTAATATGAGGAAAACGCTTAACATGTAATTAAATGTGTTGCGTTCATATTCTGTACATTTATGTACATAGTACTATTATTATTAATTATTATTAATAAGGTGTGTACAGAATTTGATCTTTTAATATCACTGTCTCATTAAGCCACGTTAAGCGTTAGAATGTCATGCTACTATTTGCTTCAGCTTTTCGAACGTAGAAGTATGATAAAGGCATGATAGGCTATATACATTTTATGTGGATAAAGGCATATTCTGTACATGACTACACGTCCTTATTAGACCTAGAAAATATATATACGCAAATATATGTTTGTATGTGCAAGTGTTTCAATGTGTTTCGTCCCATCCGGCCTCCCATTGTAGCCTTATGCGCCGCGATGGCTTCGAAGGATGCACACACACACACAGACACAGACAGACACACACACACACACACACACACACACACACACACACACACACACACACAAATACATATACATAATAAAAGAAAGAAAGAAAGAAAAAAAAATGATTATACAAAAAAAGATGACATGACAGAGATATGACAATTGTGACATTACAATAACATACAAGGAAAGCTTTAAGTAGCCTACATGTATTTTCTTTAAATATTTCTTCATAATATTTAATAAATCTTAGGGAAATTTGTTTTATTATTTATATAATGAAGAGATTTAAAGTGAGATTAATTCAGTGTCAAAATAAGGATAGGACAGAATACCATTTGCAAACATGTTTATGAATGAAGAATTTGCCATATAAAATAAAGAAATTAACAATGTACTCTACAGGTTTATATTTTATCGATCTTTACAATAAAGTCTTTTAAACTGAAAGAATGTGTAACATTGGTAGAATCAAATATCTTACATATCACGTCCAAGTCCAACGTCAGAGCAAAATTGCTGAATCTGCATAATATTTCAACAGAGCGTCATCATCATCATCACCGTCATCATCGTCATCATCATCATCATCGTCATCATCATCATCACCGTCATCATCATCATCACGTGAATGAATCCTGGTGTTGTCTTTGCTGTCATCAGGCTCGTCATCGCTCTATAGTAGATTTATGCTTATTTAAGAATATAAATGAATAATAATAGTCCACGCTCGATCCTTCATCGCTCTCTAGCGGCTGTTCATGAACACACAGCATTCCCAGAGGATCTCTGCTACTCTCCTTCACTTTACCTCACTACCTCGCTTTTGTAGTGTATAAAACACAGGACATTTCATGGACTCCGAAATGATGTTTGTTTATTGATTAATTGAGTTCACACCAAGACTATAACTAATAATCTATAACTATAAAGATTTAGTTGTAAATGTAAAAGAATAGCAGATTCCACAACTATCATGATCACGACACAGAGGAACAGCAGTGCTGGAACTGAATCACTTTCAGAAACATTTTATTTTCCATTTGATGAACGATCCAACATCCAATCAGAATCCATCCTGCTTTAAATGCACACTATGTTTGTAACTTTTGTTCAAGATTTAAATAATCAATAAAAGTAATGTCAAATACATCAATTCTTCTTCCAAAACATGTGTTTGCCTTACCATGATTTACTATGTTAAGCCTATTACACATGTTTATTTAGACCTTTATGTATATATATCACAAAAATACAAGACCTTTGTATCATTCAGAGATTTTGAAGTACACAAATGAACACAGTCTTAACAGCTTTTCCATTAGTACTAGACTGAATAGTAGAACAGTAATATTACAAATCCTTTCAGGGCTCCTGAGAAAAGGGGATTTTGTTAGAAAACTTACACTTATGAATGTAAAATTTGACTTATTCACAGTCTTGTCATAGATATCCAAAAATGATCTTTTCAAAATTAAAGAGTACTTTTTCCTTAATAAACATAGACACCTCATACCATAGTGTTTCACATGAGCACCAGAAGATGTGAGGCAGGTCTAGTGTTTCCAAGAGCAAAAAGATCATCAATGTCTTAAACTTACTAAGGAAATGTTTGACAGGGTAGAATTTGTGCATTATCATGAAAGAAATTTATTTCACCTTGTTTGTAACAAAAAACTAATGAGGTAATAACCAAACACTTTCCCAATCAAGGTCATTAACACATTTAGTCCAATGAGCAGTAGAGCGAGATTTGGTGACAACCTCCTTTAAAAATAGCGAACGAATAGATTTGTAATTGTTTTTGGACTGTAAAGAACACATTAAATTCTGTATCAGTTGAGTTAATTATGGGCATTCAGTGTTTATTAGACCAGTCGGGATGGTTTTGGTGGGATTTTGCGTCATCCGTCACTCGCGCGTGTGCCTCGTCACTTTAAAGGGACAGTTCACCCAAAAATGAAGATATTTGTTATCATTTACTCACTTTCTAGTTGTTCCAAAGCCGTATGAGTTTCTTTATTCTGCTGAACACAAAAGATTATTAAGCTGGATTTTCACCACCAGGGGAAGTTTTAGTCACTGCTTTCAGAAGCTTGCGCATTAGCTTGGTCCAGCCTGAAAAATGCAGTTTTTTTGTGTGTGTGTGTGTGTGTCACAATTCAGAATAATTTGTACAAGAAACCCTGTAAATACTTTGACCAGGGAAGAGGAACGTGTCCTTTTGGTGGAAAGTGTTTCTACATGCATGCATACGCTGACGGGACGCGAGCAGAACCCGACAAACCCCGCAAACAGCTCAGTGCCGAGGGGAGCGTCCGGGTAAAGGCCACACACACACACACACACACACACACACACATATGCAAATTACTATGCAAATCCTCATTTAAATAATTCATGCGCAGAATTAAGGGGCGGGGCATTTCCCCAAACACACTCGAAGTGCTCGACCAATCACAACACACTGCTCCAGACGACCAATCAGGGCACAGTGTGCTTTTCAGAAGGAGGGGCTTCATAGAGACAGGAAGTAAACAGAGCGTTACTGACAGACTGGGAAGAGAGGAGCCGCAACAATGGAGAATATGAGGAACATAATCAACATTCCAGCAGGAAAACCTGTTCTAGTAGAGCCTGAAACAACATCAAGACTTTCTTGTGCTCTCCGACACGTGTCGGTCAGAAATGACAGAAATGTATTTTTTTATTTCAATGAAATTAATGTACTATATTTTAGTTCGATAATGTTTTTTATTTAATATTTGTATTTTTAGGGGATTTTATGGTACTAAATTATATTTACGCTGTATTTATAATCCATTTATTCACTTTTTGAGCATAGACCTGAAAATTAAACTTAATCTGTAGTAAATCTTGAATGCTTTAGTAGAGCAACAGACTTAAGTTTGCTAATTTTTCAAAGACGACACGTGGCAGATTATTGCTGAAGTGAAAAAAAGTTTTAAAAAGTGAACTTAAAGTTACAGAATTTTACATTTATTGTTGTAAAGAAGTAGCAAAAAATACTATTTCATTTTATATGAAATATATATTTTCAAAAACATGTTTTCCTCTAAAACTGTGAGAAAAACCCAAAGCCATAAATCTAAACAAGTTGTGTTCAAATTTTGATCCTGATATCTGCTAAAATGATCTTTCAGTGAGATGTTGTTCGGCTGCAGTACCAAACGCTTCCACTGGAGGAACTTCCTCTCATTCATTTCCAGTGCGTCATTTCTGACCGTAGGAGCACAAGTGACTATTCTTACAGGACCGTTTAACCTGTTCATGTCATGTCCATGCTTTCTCTTTTGTTTTGTGTTCACATAACAAGTGCCAAAACCTCTACCAACAAGTTTCGTACCATTCCGATGATGTAAATAATTCAATGTAAGATTTGTCAGAGGGTTAAAATGTGAAATATTTCTCTCTCTCTCTCTCTCTCTCTCTCTCTCTCAGTTTCTGAACTCAGTGCGTCTGTGGGACTTCATCGAGGAGCGAGAGCATCGTGGGCTTCCCCAGTACGAGGACGAGGTCAATGAACTGGGCGAACTCTTCATGCAGCTCTCCGGAGCCGAGAAATGACAGTCTTGTGCTGTAGTTTACTGTATTTTCCTTGTTTGAAGTGAATCATATTTCAAGCAGTTCATAATCATCATGTTGAACAGTGCGCATCTGAAGCGTCTCAGCTGAAGGAGATAATACTTTAATATATCGGCCACATTTTTTTATCGTGTTGATAACATTAAAATGAACATATATCTGCCAACACTAATCATTAATGATGAACTCTCAAAGGCTAAATTACTGATTACATATTTTGTACCATATTCAGAAAAAGTGCCACACGCATTGATGTTTAGAATCTTTAATAGAGCAAAATGTTGAAAAGTCATCTATGTGATTTTATCTATCGCAAAATCTATTATTAAAATCTGCAGGTTCTGTCAGGTAACGTTATATTGTTTTACCCACAATTACACCATTTATTGTTCTGGTTCTGAAACCTGATTGGATGAGCCATGTTTAAAGCTTGTGACTTCAGATAAAATTTATATTTATTCTTCACATCAGCAAAAAAAAAAAACAGAGTTTGTGTGGTGAATTTAACTTAATTTTATTAAAATACAATGGATAAACAATCTGTCAAGTTTACAAGTTAACTCTCCATGACAAGCAGTAACAAGCTGAACAAAAAAAAAAAAAAAAAACGAGTCCCTAACAAGTTTCATAATAAAGTTAATACCCACTCTTCTTTGATTTCTGCAACATACACAAAGTCAAAGAGACAGCGAGACACGTGATCATGAAGTGGATAAAAACACGGCACTGGCACTTCGGGAATATTTACAGCCTGCGGCACTGCGCTCACACACACACACACACACACGCACACACGCACACACACACACACACACGTGTGTGATTGTGGGATTGATGAGAAAGCGAGGGATGCTGACGGACAGATGTTCCCTGAACTGACGCTTCACTTGAGTGTGCAGATGTTGATGTCCTCGGTGTGTGTGACTCGGTGCAGCGACGGCTCCGATGCGCTGCGGTTGATCTTCGGGAGCGAGTGTTGGAGAAGCTCGATGGAGGACAGGATCTGGGAAACACAGGAGCACAGGAACTGATAAACCTTGTCAAAATAACTCCAGGTCACACGCGGAAGCGACAAATAAATTCTGTATGATGAATGTTTACGGCAGGACAGGGGGTTTGTTGAGGTCCATTTGTAAAGACACACCCGGGATTTAGAGATTGCCCAAAATGTCCGGGATTCGGCTTTTGTGTTCTACAGTCGCCATTCATCATGTTCACTGTGGCGAGCCGGACGAGGCTGAGAACGATGAGAGGCCAGTGCCGTGATTACTGATGAGCGACTCCTGTGAGACGCACCGGACTCGTATCTCTCACGGAGGAGGGGGAATTTTCTTATCAATGCTAAAACGCACATCAACCGATGACTTGTTTAGCGTTCATGTAAACACTACATTCAGATTCACCAATCGGAATGAATTCAGTTAGACTGAAACAAAAGGTGCATGTAAACAATGAATGGCGACTGCAGAAAGCAAAAGCTGAATCCCGGACATTTTGAACGATCTCGACGGCCGGACATGTCCGGGAAAAAGAGGATGGTAACCCCTACTAGAGCCCTGCATTTCAGCCCGAGCCCGACGGGCCCCGACTTTTTTACGCCCCTAGGGCCGGGCTTCGGGCCAATTTTCACGTCATAGTTCACATGCGGGCCGGGCCTCGGGCCTTTTTTGAGTTATCCTTCTTTTTATATTTTTAGACATTAATAAAAAAAAATATGAGAAGTTGACGTCGACGACAGAAAAACAAACATAGAAAGACATTTAATAACCTCATAACTTTCATAATCTTATAATTACACTGACATATGATTGACATGACAGTCGCACGCACGCACACAAGTGGTTTCCCGTCAGCGGAACCAACGATTCACCTCATGTGCAAATAATGGAGAATATTAAGAGAAAAATCGCGAGTGATAGAAGAGAGGACTGGGTTAAAATCTTCCACTGTGGATGCTTAGCTATTCTTTTTCTCCACGAAACTTCTGATGTTTTTCGTTTTTCGTTCGATTGGACTTTATTTTCGTTTAACTGTTGGGAACTACTGGAAAAAAGAATGGCCATGTTCTGTGGTGCATTTTTGAGGTAAGATAACCTGCAAGTTTGTTTTTTATTTATTTTATTTAATTTGTTTAGATTGACTATTGCTCATTTCGTTTGCGAGCGCTGTTGCGAGCAGCCTGAGCCTGCCTCAGTATTTCAAAAAAAAATTACTCACTGTGGTTTAATAAATAAACATTAAACTAACTGTCTGTGTGATATGCTTGAAGTGAAGTTATTGTAGCTAAGTAAAGTATTAGCGTTGATTTGAGAGGCTAAATTGATCAAACATGTTACTCGCTGTTGGCTCGGCTGCTTGGTCGTCATTTTTTTTTTAAATGCTCCCAACATTTGTCTAAATTAGCTTAATAAAGAAATTAAAAGAAAAGAAACATAACTAACAAAACGGACATATTTTAATGGCAGTCTGCCGCTGTGAAGAAAAAAAAAAAAAAAAAAAACCGGGCTCGGGTCGGACTCGGGCTGATAATTCTGATGAGCTGTCGGACACGGGCCGGGCTCGGGCCTAGATTTGAGGCCCGTGCAGGGCTCTAACCCCTACTACTCAGCTTTCTCCACAGAGCAAGAGCCAGCTAGCTTAGCTTCCAAAGAGAGATGGCTGACACTATGTGTACATTCTGTGAGTGAGATCCCCCTATGGGCGGGTTGAGGACATGCGGGACAGCGCCTCCTACTGGCTGGAGTCTCTCGCCTCTGGACAAAAAATCCTCTGATGACGCAAAATGACGATATTTGCGTCATCGGAGGATTTTTTCCAGACAAAAAATACATAATTCTCTCGTCTCAGGGGGATATGAGGGAGGAAAGTAATACTACACGGTAATGCGAAAATACTACAGGTTTTCTACTGATACAAAGCTTAATGCTAAATCCTGAAGTATCCCTTTAAAGGAGACATATCATGCTTTTAAATCGTTCCTTTTAACATATAAATCATACATTTGTAGTCTATATAAAGCGGAACTGCAATGCTTGGGTCTGAGTTCCTCATTATTATAGCTCCACAGGCCCCTTTCTACCCCTTTTCTGAGGTGCGTCTGAGAGCAACTCGTTTTGGTGCGGTCTCTTTAAATGCAAATGAGACACTTCATACCCCGCCCCCTCTCCAGATGACACTCGGTTCAACTCCACCCCGTTCGGCCATTTTTGTAGTCTGATAGCAGAGATACGATTATCTAGCGGCACAGAAACTTTTGGACATCCAAGATTTGTGTCAACACAGAAAACATTTCATCATTGGATAGTTTTTTTGTTTTATTAAAGTGTTGTTTTATGTCAGCTTAATGCCCGGAACGCTTTTCAGAAAAGATAAGGCAACTTATTTAGCACAATTCACACGGTAATTCAGGAAAAAAATATCTCCGAATATGAAACTTTGGTCTTCCGACCTTTTACCACCGTGTCGATTTATTTTGATTAATATGTGCGAGGGAGAGAGAGCAAGACAGCGTATAGTTTGGAGACGGTGAAGTCTTGTTTACACTTTCGCCTGGCTCTGAAGAGAGAGAGAGCGCGCGCGCGACCGGGTCTCTCTCTCTCTGCTCGTTCTTTCAGTTAAACATGCGCCCTGTCACAAGCGCGGCAGTTCATCTACATTAGACGGTGTAATGAAGCGTGTGGGTTACTACATCCAACAACCGAACATTTTAACTTACCCTCTTGTAACTTCTGCATCTTTTAGCTTGGACTACAAAATTGCAGCGAGAAATAAAAATGGCGGATTGCTGGAAGTGTTGGGCCGGAAGTCAATGTCCTTATTTGGCAGTTCCGCTGCAAATACTGTGACGTAATAGTTCACAAAATGTCATAGATAACAGAAAAATCTGAACAGGTTGAAAAATAAGGCCAAAACAGAATATAAAGATATCAACGAAGCACCTGAAGAGAATAATTTCAACTTTTCTGTACTTCTAAACACTCCAAATATACAACAAAATGCATTTAAGGGCTAAAAAAGTGGATTTAGCATGATATGTCCCCTTTAAGGGTTTTCTGTGAGAACGGTGTGTGTTGGCGGCCCCTAAGTTAATAACTAATGATCTTTACAACGGAAGTGAATCATGAAAACTAACTTTATCTGGACAATAACTTTATTCTAGATCTGCTGTAAAGCCTGAACACTCTCTGTTACTGTAATCTCCTGTTATCACTGTAAAGCTGCTGTGAGACTCTATAGTGTTAAAGCGCTGTATAAATGAAGGAGACTCGACGACAAACATCACATCAGCATCGGGTTAGAAAGCGCTTATGGTTCATTTACAACAACAGATGATCATCATAAACAGTTCCACATATTATAAGTGGCCAAACATTTCAAGTAGTTCTTGTTCTCATTTTGTGTGTTAGTTTCACCTGTAAATTAGACCCACAACTGAATATTTCCACATCACAGTTACCCCACAATACAACACAGTAATAACAACAAATAATATAACCTATTTTGGGCATTAATTGTCAAATAATGAAATGTGAAGGAAAATTTGTATAAAGATTTTAGATATTGCATTTTTATGACACTGATACAGATCTTTTTCAATAACATGCAGAACGTATTTTAATATATTAATTTTATTTTTTTATAATTTTTGACAGTAATAACTACTTGAGCATTGCATTACAACAATAAGAAAATGCATTATAAATACAATAATCATTATTCCCATATGGCATTATATTTATGAAAAGTTGTTTTGTCATCTAAATGTTTGAAAGTGTATTTTTTGTGTTTTTGCCAAATACTACACATTACACCCTTGGGAATGAATGGCTGGTTATTATTTAAAGTTTAATATTTGTTTCAGTACACCTGGAAGACTTTTTCTTTTCTTACATCAGCACTGATTATATATATATATATATGATTATAGATGATATTATATTTATAAATACAGTAAAATTATTTTAGTAAATTAGTAAAATTGTACTAGAGTAAAGAATAATTTAAGGTCAGAAAATTTGCTTGTCATTGTCAATTAATGTCGCAAAAAAATATGAGCCGCACATTTCTTCAGGATTCAGAGACAACCGAGGGTTTTAACTCAGCAAACTCGACTCTGGATTCTGGATACATCGACAATCACTTTTTTATGTTTAAAATAATCACGATTCTCCCATGATTCTGGATAGACAACTAAACGAAATAACATTTACTTTACTATAGGTTTTGACAAAATGTTAATTGTTATTTAAAAGACAAATAATTTTAACTAATTTTTTCTGTGTAAATTTGAATGAATGATTCAATGACTCACTCATAAATACTTCACTCGTTTCATTACTGGATGAATCAGCGTTTTTGAACGAATCTCTTGAATTAATGATTCAATGACTCACTCATAAAGACTTCACTTGTTTCATTACTGGATGAATCAGTGTTTTTGAACGAATCTCTTGAATGAATGATTCAATGACTCACTCATAAAGACTTCACTTGTTTCATTACTGGATGAATCAGCGTTTTTGAACGAATCTCTTGAATGAATGATTCAATGACTCACTCATAAAGACTTCACTTGTTTCATTACTGGATGAATCAGTGTTTTTGAACGAATCTCTTGAATGAATGATTCATTGACTCACTCATAAAGACTTCACTCGTTTCATTACTGGATGAATCAGCGTTTTTGAACAAATCTCTTGAATGAATGATTCAATGACTCACTCAAAAAGACTTCACTTGTTTCATTACTGGATGAATCAGCGTATTTGAACGAATCTCTTGAGTGAATGATTCAATGACTCACTCATAAAGACTTCACTTGTTTCATTACTGGATGAATCAGCGTATTTGAACGAATCTCTTGAATGAATGATTCAATGACTCACTCATAAAGACTTCACTTGTTTCATTACTGGATGAATCAGCGTTTTTGAACAAATCTCTTGAATGAATGATTCAATGACTCACTCATAAAGACTTCACTTGTTTCATTACTGGATGAATCAGTGTTTTTGAACGAATCTCTTGAATAAATGATTCAATGACTCACTCATAAAGACTTCACTTGTTTCATTACTGGATGAATCAGCGTTTTTGAACGAATCTCTTGAATGAATGATTCAATGACTCACTCATAAAGACTTCACTTGTTTCATTACTGGATGAATCAGTGTTTTTGAATGAATCTCTTGAATGAATGATTCATTGACTCACTCATAAAGACTTCACTCGTTTCATTACTGGATGAATCAGCGTATTTGAACGAATCTCTTGAATAAATGATTCAATGACTCACTCATAAATACTTCACTTGTTTCATTACTGGATGAATCAGCGTTTTTGAACGAATCTCTTGAATGAATGATTCAATGACTCACTCATAAAGACTTCACTTGTTTCATTACTGGATGAATCAGCGTTTTTGAACGAATCTCTTGAATGAATGATTCAATGACTCACTCATAAAGACTTCACTCGTTTCATTACTGGATGAATCAGCGTTTTTGAACGAATCTCTTGAATGAATGATTCAATGACTCACTCATAAAGACTTCACTCGTTTCATTACTGGATGAATCAGCGTTTTTGAACGAATCTCTTGAATGAATGATTCAATGACTCACTCATAAAGAGTTCACTTGTTTCATTACTGGATGAATCAGCGTTTTTGAACGAATCTCTTGAATGAATGATTCAATGACTCACTCATAAAGACTTCACTTGTTTCATTACTGGATGAATCAGCGTTTTTGAACGAATCTCTCGAATGAATGATTCAATGACTCACTCATAAAGACTTCACTTGTTTCATTACTGGATGAATCAGCGTTTTTGAACGAATCTCTCGAATGAATGATTCAATGACTCACTCATAAAGACTTCACTTGTTTCATTACTGGATGAATCAGCGTTTTTGAACGAATCTCTCGAATGAATGATTCAATGACTCACTCATAAAGACTTCACTTGTTTCATTACTGGATGAATCAGCGTTTTTGAACGAATCTCTCGAATGAATGATTCAATGACTCACTCATAAAGACTTCACTTGTTTCATTACTGGATGAATCAGCGTTTTTGAACGAATCTCTTGAATGAATGATTCATTGACGATTACATTTTTATCAGTCACTTGTCTCCACCTACTGGTGTAACGATGTAATCGATACAATCATTATTTGAAGTGCCAAGTTACTTTCAAAAGGAGATTTACTCTATAGTTCAGATAGAAACACTGATGTCTACGGCAGCGATCAAAATAAACTTATATCATAAGTGATTATCTGAATGATTGTAATAATGATACTGTGTGTTGAAAAGACCCTAAACATGACAACGGCTCTCTCTGGATCAGAACTCAGATCCGAATGTTCACTGTGATCCGACTTATCAAAGCTTTAATAGACAGAGCCGAATCACTGTGATTTAGGAACGAGATCATGTGTGTGTTTGAATCCAGACCGCGATCTTATAACGATTAGTGTGCAGATCTGTAGAGATGTTACCTGTGGAAACAGCGGCCGGTCGTCTTTAGTCTTCTGGATGCAGTCAGCCACGAGTCTCTTCATAGCTTTAGGACAGCTCTTGTACAGTTTACTGAGGTCAGGGGTCAGATAACCTCGACCCACCATAAAGATGATCTACACACAAAACGGGAAGAACCTTATTATATGCTTACATTTAAAAGGGGAACTAGCTTCGACATCTTCTGCACAATGCGAATGCTGCTTAACCATGCAAATGATCCTAGAGATGAACACTACCATTCAAAACCATAAAATATGACCGTTTTCAACACTGATAATAATCATGTTTCTTGAGCATCAGATCATCATATTAGAGTGATTTCTGAAGGATCATGTGACACTGAAGACTGGAGTAATGATGCTGGAAATTCAGCTTTGATCACAGGAATAAATTACACTTTACTGTATATTCACATAGAGAACAGCTGATTTACATTATAATAATATATCACTGTATTCTGATCAGATAAAGGCAGGCTGGGTGAGCAGAAGAGCCTCTGTCAGAAACATTAAAATGAAATCTGAGCGCTAGTGTACCACACACCTCTCCCAGCGAGATCATCTGACACAAGAGTTTACATGCCAGAGTTTAATACTTCAGTCAGAGTTTCATCAGCTCTCAGACTCTGAACAGTAATAGCTTCACCTGATCTAACTTAGCAGAGGATTTGAGGGAAAGCAATACAAATCGCCTTCGTTTCCCAACAACAGAGCAGCGTAACAGGCTACACAACCAGCCCCTGGGTTTAGAAACGACCTTTAGCCTTTGGGCACCTAAATTTAGCATCGGGACTCGAGGGTGAGCGTACCGAGCTCAACACACACACACACACACACACACACACACTTCGGCAGCTCACAGAACAAACCACAGACTCAACAATGAGGCCGTGACCTATTTTGCCCCTTTTCACCAGATGTGATATAAATCTCTGGTGTCCTCAGAATGTGTCTGTGAAATTTCAGCTCAAAATACCAGATCATTTATTAGAGCTTGTCAAATTTGCCCCTTTTCGGGTGTGAGCAAAAACGTGCCGTTTTTGTGTGTGTCCCTTTAAATGCAAATGAGCTTTAGCTCCGCCTCCGTTCAGAAGAGGGCGGAGTCTTTACACGAGCTTCAGAAACTCCGGCAATAACAAAACAGGCCAATCTCCCTCATCCAGAATCCCAGAATCACCAGTAGCGAGTGCAGCCTTACAGAGAGACTCAGGAAGAGCTTCTGAATGTTAGTGGACACATTTCTGTAGTTGTTGTGGAGTTACACTGATCATCTCATCATCATGTTGAACTTCTCCACAAGTGTCCACAGTTCCTGAGGTGTTTATAAGACAGCGGTGACATGTTCTGGTCAATAGTGTTCAGTCGGAGCTCAACCACAGAACAGCTTCAGGCTCTGCTGGATCTTCATCAGTGCATTAGAACTGGTCTCTGTTGGCGCATGTCGTGTGTGTAAACGTGCAGATTAAGGGGAGGTAATATTATAATAAGATCCTCTTCATACGTCAGAAGGAGAGCGAAATCTTATTTTCTGCCATGCTTGCAGAGAAAGGCTCACCAGAACAAAGTTACTGGGTTTCACTTTTCACGTTTTCTGTGTTAATAGATGCACCCGATTATAACACTTAAACATGGAAAAAGTCAGAAAAGTCCCCTTTAACTCTAGTCTACAACACACATCTCTGAGGGACAATCTTACAAGCTAAAAAAACTGAAAGATTAAAAACATAAAATAGTATTTTGTTATGATCTAGATCAGTATTTGAGGCTTCAAATGTACTCAATTGTCATAAAAATAATGTCAAGCGACTAAAATCTTTCGGTTCTTAAAAACAGGCTTAATTTTCTTGCAAAAAATAATAAAAACAAAGTTAACAACTATTTCCAGTTTTCATGAGATTTACCCCTGAAGACTTCTGTTTCTAATGATCTTCTTTTAAATCTTTTTGGCGTCTCCTTCAACAGGTTCACATTCATCCAAGGTCAAAAACACTGTAATTCTCTCATAATCTCCACTGCAGCGTCAGCTCTTTCCTCTCAGTGTCTGAAACGCTTCCATCGGAGATTCAGTCTCTCTAAGCCCCGCCTCTCTGAGAGCTCTCTGCTCTGATTGGTCAGAAAGCAAACGCTCATTATCATATCTGAATCTCAGCTCTTGATCACAGTGATACGAACAGTAACGATGGCGTGGGTTTTACCGTATCAATCTCAGAAAACAGCGTCTTCTCGACACGAACAACACGAACCAAACTCTTCCAGTCTCAGATACACTACAGTGATTGAGGGCGGGGCTAAGAGACGCTGCTCAGCCAATCAAGACCACAGGCGGGGATTATGCTAATTAGTTACACACCTACAGCAGGAAGTGAGACTGAATTACTGACGACTCGTTTCAGTTCAGAATTAGAGCCCGACCGATATATCGGCGGGCCGATATTATCGGCCGATATTAGGCATTTTCCTAACTATCGGTATCAGCATTTATAACGGCCAATAAATTAATATTTTAAAAAAATGCAGCGTGCAGTGATTTATGTAAGGATGGTGCTGCCAATAAAGCACCTAAAAGCTGTTACAAAGAACTGGCAAAAGTGGCAAAAAAATAACAGCGCGTCCGGTGTAGACACAGTGTTAAAGCTCATTCTGCTACGTTACAACATCAAGCAATATTCCAATAATTTATGTAATTATAACACTTTATATAGGGCCATTTTGCATTAAAAGTAGCCAGATGGAGACGCGACACGTTCAGAATTAATACACTTTTAGTAAACTACAGAACAGCGCGAGCCGGCGCACCTCACGCGAGCAGAGAACGCGTCCGAGAACGGACACTGTTAGTGATATGAAACGCACACACACAGGTCTGTAAAATTAAGCAATACTTTTAAGGTAGTCTAATATTTTTCTGACTAACAAAATTACTGACACAGTAAAGGGTAGATTTAAATAAAGAAAAACGAAATTTAAATAAAGAAAAACGAAATATAAATAAAGAAATTAAACGAAATTTAAATAAAGAAATTAAACGAAATTTAAATAAAGAAATTAAACAAAATTTAAATAAAGAAATTAAACGAAATTTAAATAAAGAAATTAAACGAAATTTAAATAAAGAAAAACGAAATATAAATAAAGAAATTAAACGAAATTTAAATAAAGAAATTAAACGAAATTTAAATAAAGAAAAACAGAATTTAAATAAAGAAAAACGAAATTTAAATAAAGAAATTAAACGAAATTTAAATAAAGAAAAACGAAATTTAAATAAAGAAAAACGAAATTAAGTTAAATAAAAAAACGAGATTAATTTAGATTGATAATAACGGGTAAAAAGGCTAATACATTTTGTTTCTATTCTTCTATTTTCCACAATGTCAAAGCAACACAGCTTAAACCAAAACACAAGCTCAGACATGCACTTCCTCCATACAAACTCCGCTGTTCTGCTGTTTCTAGCATGCATGCGTTATCCGCGTGGCTCGAGCCGCGCCTGAGAGATGCGTGTCTCACGCAGGCAGTGTGCAAACTCCAACCTGTTAACATGGGAGCCGAAATAAAAACGGCCATGCCACGCAGCCAGTGTGTCGCCGGCCTTATTCAAGCGCGAATGAGAACCGTTTCGCGGGGATCCCAGATGTAAAAAAACAAAAAAAACAACAACAAATATTCGAATGTCAAATTTTCAAATCGAATACCAACCCACCGAATGAATATTCGAATATTCGGGTCCAGCCCTAGTTTCACGTTTAGTACATTTTGCTTACTACTAATTTAAAATAGTATAAAACTACTGTACATATGTAATTATAAACGTTTTCATTATGATATTATTAATTTTACTTTACTAAAAAGATCTGAGCTCTTCCTCCACTGGTAGATATTAGAGAAATTAAGATTAAAAATAGAAGAGTATTTAGAATATAATATAATATAAAATGCAATGCAAACTAGTTTGGTTACAGCTCAAATTCTCATTCTATCATTCACCCTGCCTCCATTACATATCTTTGTCACACAAGTGTTTAATCACCACATTTGAGTTATCATTGCAAAACGTTTATATACTGTATTTATTCTGTTTATACTGTGTATTCTATATACAGTACCCATCAAAAGTTTGTACACACCAATTGGAAACTGTCCAAACTTACTGTACTATAATGCACATAAATAATATTACTACTGTATTATAATATACACATAAATAATATCGGCCGATATATCGGTATCTGGCTTTTTTTTATCGGTATCGGCATCGGCGCCCAAAAATCCATATCGGTCGGGCTCTAATCAGAATCCATTTATCTTTGATCTGTGAAACTTTTACATTCTTAAACGGCTCTATTACACACTACATGAGAGATAATAAGAGGGGCACTTTAAAAAAAAATACATCTTAAAATATCGACCAAGCAATTATCTAAAGTCAAACCCATAAACCACTCAGTGTTCAAACCCATGATGATGTGACTCTGATTGACTGATCATTAATCTCACCTGATCTCGGTTCCCGATCATAGAATAGGGCAGTTCTCCTGTCATCAGCTCGTACAGGACGATCCCGTAGGAGTACACATCCGACTGGAAACTGTACGGGTTGTTGTCCTGCATCCGGATGACCTCGGGAGCCTGAAGAAGAAGCACGTTAACTCTTTCACTCAGATCATCATCAGGTCAAGAGTCCGAGAACAAACCTGCGTTTCATAATCTAATCTAACCGGGAAAAAAGCTTTAGCAATAAAAAAAACACATACTAACATGCTAATTCATGCTGACCAAATGCTAAAACATGCTATCAACATGCTAATTAAAGCTAGCCATGTGTTAAAACATGCTAACAGCAAGCTAATAATTGTTTGTCGTGCTTAAATATGCTAGCAACGTTATAATACATGCTAGAAATGTTTTAATTAATGCTAGCTATGTGGTAAATCATGTAAGAAACATGTCCATTCAAGCTAACAAAATGGTAAATCATGTTAACATGCTAGCAATGTGCTAATTCATAATACAAAACATGCTAATATGTTAAATCATGCTAGCAATGTGTTAAAACATGTTTAAAAAGTATTAAAACATGTTAATTCATATTAACAATGTGTTAAAAAATGCTAGCATCGTGCTTAAGCATGATAGGATCAATGTTAATGTTAAAACATGCTAGGATAATGCCAACAACACGCTAACATATGCTAGAAATGTGCTAAAACATGCTAGGATAAAGACTTTCTCAGAGTAAAACCTTCCAACGTCAAGCTTTTCAGTGATTTTAAACTTTCAGACCTGTCAAACCACCACCAAAGTTTGTCATCTAACTTTTCTTATCTAGTTCATCTTTATGTTATGTTAGTAAAAATACAATTGTTCATTGTTAGTTCACGGTGCATTAGCTTTTTATTTTTAAAATACATTAGTAAATGCTGAAATTAACACTGACCAATGTTAATAAATGCTGTAGATGTTCATTGTTAACTAATGGAACCGTATTGTAAAGTGTTACAACCAGATGGATCTGGATAATATTCTGAATGTTCTGATCCAATCTGACTTCCGACCTGTAATGCTGCCTGAATCATAATCATAATCATAATCATAATCACACACTGTTCGCTCGTTGGCCAGAGGAGAACTGAGACTGAGTCTGGTTTCTCACAAGGGTTTTTCTCCTTTCTGTCACTGATGGAGTTTTGGTTCCACTGTCGCCATTGGCTTTTGGCTTGCTTAGTTGGGGACATTTAATTTAATATTCAACAATATTACTGATCTCCTGCACTGACAGCATTATATGAGAACTGAACTGAGCTGGACGATGACATCACTGTTTTCTCTAGAGCGGCTGTATATATAAATGAACTAAATTAATTTACAGTTCAAAAATGTAAAAATTTAACTTTTTACAACAGAAATGAACCATCACTGAACTTACTGAAGCTGGACTGTGGCGATATTTTCTTCTGGAAACAAACTCATTATTCTCCTGTTATCTCTGTAAAGCTGCTGTGAAACACTCTGAGTTGTAAAAAGCGCTGTATAAATAAATGTGTCTTGACTTGTTACAAGCGACAGCGCTTTCACTAGTGGTTACACTGATTCTGTCGCACACAGATTAGCATACATTCGTGCAGTGTGTGCATGTCAAAATCTAATTTTCGATTTGAAGCTTGTGACATATATAAACGCACGTTTAGCGATCATGTCAACACTACGTCCAGATTCATCAATCGGAATGAATTCAGTCCGATTGAAACAAAAGTTGTGCATGTAAGCGTAGCCACTGCTTCTGTCACACACAGATTATCATATGGCGTGTGTATTATTATCTCTGATATGAGCTCCACACCATCCAGAGGACCGATCCCGACGGCTGCTCGACGCGGTGAGAGCCGCTCCAGCGCGCCTTCACTGTGGCCAGACCGAAGTCCCCGATCTTCACCGTCAAGCCTTCGTGCAGGAACACATCTGAGCGTCCAGTTCAGGGAATTCATCACCATATTCATATCTACACAGAAACCAGCTGCAACATCCTTAAAGGGATAAGTCACCCAAATATTTAAATTAGCCCATGATTTACTCTCCCTCAAGCCATCCTAGGTGAATATGACTTTCTTCTTCAGACGAACACAATCTGAGTTATATAAAAAAACATGTCCTGCTCTTCCAAGCTTTATAATGGCAGTGGATTGCAACCAACAGATTGAAGCCCATAAAAGTTCATCTATCATCATAAAAGTGCATCTATCCATGATAAAAGTGCATCCGTCCATCATAAAAGTGAATCTATCATCATAAAAGTGCATCTATCCATCATAAAAGTGCATCTATCCATCATAAAAGTGCATCTATCATCATAAAAGTGCATCTATCCATCATAAAAGTGCATCTATCATCATAAAAGTGCATCTATCCATTATAAAAGTGCATCTATCCATCATAAAAGTGCATCTGTCCATCATAAAAGTGCATCTATCATCATAAAAGTGCATCTATCCATCATAAAAGTGCATCTATCCATCATAAAAGTGCATCTATCATCATAAAAGTGCATCTATCCATCATAAAAGTGCATCTGTCCATCATAAAAGTGCATCTATCATCATAAAAGTGCATCTATCCATCATAAAAGTGCATCTATCCATCATAAAAGTGCATCTATCATCATAAAAGTGCATCTATCCATCATAAAAGTGCATCTATCATCATAAAAGCGCATCTATCCATCATAAAAGTGCATCTGTCATGATAAAAGTGCATCTATCCATCATAAAAGTGCATCTGTCCATCATAAAAGTGCATCTATCATCATAAAAGTGCATCTATCCATCATAAAAGTGCATCTATCATCATAAAAGTGCATCTATCATCATAAAAGTGCATCTGTCCATCATAAAAGTGCATCTATCATCATAAAAGTGCATCTGTCCATCATAAAAGTTTTATAGACTTCAAAACAGAAACATTCATTCACTGCCATTATAAAGCTTGGAAGAGCCAGGACATATTTTAATATAACTCTGATTGTGTTCGTCTGAAAGAAGAATGTCATATACATGTCATAAGATGGCTTCAGGGAGAGTAAATCATGGGCTAATTTTCATTTTAATGTGAACTACTCCTTTAAAAACAGGCTGCTTTTCGCATCGTGACCAATGTTACAGAAATAAAAAAGGATGTAAAATGAACAAGTTGGTAAAAGATACTGTTCGACTTCATGTCTCGATGGATGATGTTCTTTGCATGTAGGTAACTAGAAGAGAGGAGATATGAAGAGTTATTAGAGATCATTTTAACTCTATATATTCTGTATATGTTATGCATTATCAGCATTATCATTACAGGAGTTAACTGACAAAACCACCTCAGAGTTTACATGTAAACACCAGCCTGTGTTCTGCTATTTTTAAACCTGGTTGCACTTCTATAAATAGCTGATGGCATCATGCACTCAAATGTGAATCTGTTTCTGAAAATATACTATGTTGTCAACGCTGAGCTGCGAGTCTTCATTGTGTTACGATAAAACACATCTAAAAACACTCGAGAGAAGCTTCTTTTAAACCAATGACAGCCTGAAGGGATCAAACGCAACAATAATCATATACACTACCGTTCAAACGTTTGGACACAGTACAGTACAGTACAGTACAGTACAGCAACGAGAGCACAAAGCTATTCTTTGTATTTTTCGGTTTGTAGCACGAGTAGTTTATTTAGGGCGTCTTTGACGCTGAAGATCTTTTCTTTTGTTTTAATTTTGGGTTTTTGTTGAATGTTAATTTAGTTCGATTAGAAATTGTTTTTGTATAGTTTGTTTTGTTTATTTCTTTGATTTGGTACGGTCTAGTTCTTTTCTCTTTTCCTCATTTTTTTGTGAACCTTTTTCTTGGTCACGATTTGTATATAAGTTGTACATTTATGTAAATAAGTATCTTGGGTTATCTCGATTCACTCGATCACTTTCCCTACATTAGACTGGTTTGAGTGAGATTGTTTTCCAGAACACATGTCTTATTCTCCCTCGACTTAAAAGGTTTGTAACGATAGTAAAGTGTAATTTATTCCTGTGATCAAAGCTGAATGTTCAGCATCATTACTCCAGTCTTCAGTGTCACATGATCCTTCAGAAATCACTCTAATATGATGATTTGATGATCAAGAAACATTTATGATTATTATTAATGTTCAAAACAGTCATATTTTTGTGGAAACTGATACATTTTATTTTTCAGGATTCTTTGATGAATAGAAAGTTCAAAAGAACAGCATTTACTTAAAATATAACATTTTATAACATTATAATTGTCTTTACTGTCACTTTTTTATCAATTTAATGCATGCTTGCTGAATATTATTAATTTATTTAAAATAAACATCTTACTGGCCCCAAACGTTTGAACAGTAGAGCATATTTTCAGATTTTAGCTGGGTTTTCATTTTATTACAAAAATGCTCATCCTACAAAAGTTATTAATATTACCATTAGAGCGGCACGATTCTGGAGAAATTGAGAATAACTTTTTTTTTATTAAAAATGAACAAAATTATTCTCCCACGATTCTGAATAAACATCAACAAAAATTTACTAGACGTTCTGACTAAATGCTATTCCTGCAGTCTATTTAAAAATATATATATATTCATTTTATTTATTTTAAATCGGTTTGACTCATGAATACTTCATGTTTTATGACTGGATGAATCAGTGTTTTTGAACGAATCTCGAGTGAATGATTCAATGACTCACTCATTATTATCAGTCACTTGTCGCCACCTACTGGTGTAACGATGTAATTGATACAATCTTTATTTGAAGCGTCAAGTTTCATTCAAAAGGTGATCTCTACCGTAGACATCAGTGTTTATATCTGAACTATAAACTTTTATCTCAGTACTTCTGTGATAATCTGAATGATTGTAAGACAGAATTAATGATACTGTGTGTTAAAGACTGTTTGTGAAGCGGTTTCACATCTTTACATGACAACGGCTCTCTCTGGATCAGAACTCAGATCTGATTGTTCACTGTGATCCGACTTATCAAAGCTTTAATAGACGATTACTCATGCAGCTCTAATTACCATGAACGGTAACTAAATTATTAACAATCACATGGCATGAATTGAAATATGAACATATTCAACTTCCAATTATTTCTTGAATTTCAGTTGTTTCATGTTCTCAGCCAATAATTTGTGTTGCATTTGCTTTTACTCCGTGTAGTTTTGTTCTTGGTCATTGAGGATGATGTATCTGTCTAAGTTCACTAGCTTCTAGTGAGCAGCTGAAGAATTTACGCCACAATACTGTTGAATTTGTTCAGATGCAAAGCCTTTGGCATCAACAGCAAGAACACTGATGTGAGGAAGCATTCTGAAGTTTGATAAGCCTGTTAATTTTCCTATCTGAACCATACAGGATTATTTGGTTAGTTGCATGTTATAATTTGCATTTAGCAAATAACATAATTTAGGGTTGCAACCCTGCGGTTCAGAAGCGCTGGCTTAGCCAACACACACACGCCTGTGAGATGTGATTCTGAAAACCTTCAGCTTAGACACTGCTAAAGTCAGGGAAAACACTGGCTACGTTTACACGCAACCAAATAATCCGTTAGTAATGGGATTGTCGGCTCAATGAGACTGAAAAGCCTTCATGTAAACACCTTAATCAATCCAACTGAGCTCGAACGCAATGAGATTTCGATCGCAATGACAAAGAAATAGCTCAATGACATAGAAATAGCGCAATGACATAGAAATAGCGTAATGACGTAGAAATAGCGCAATGACGTACAAATAGCGTAATGACGTACAAATAGCGCAATGACGTGGAAATAGCGTAATGACGTGGAAATAGTGTAATGAGGTAGAAATATCGTAATGACGTAGAAATAGCCTAATGACGTGGAAATAGTGTAATGAGGTAGAAATAGCGTAATGACGTAGAAATAGCGCAATGACATAGAAATAACGTAATGACGTACAAATAGCGCAATGACGTAGAAATAGCGTAATGACGTAGAAATAGCTTAGTGACGTAGAAATAGCGCAATGACAAAGAAATAGCGCAATGACATAGAAATAGCGTAATGACGTAGAAATAGCGCAATGACGTAGAAATAGCGCAATGACGTAGAAATAGCGTAATGACGTGGAAATAGCGTAATGACGTAGAAATAGCGTAATGACGTAGAAATAGCTTAGTGACGTAGAAATAGCGCAATGACAAAGAAATAGCGCAATGACAAAGAAATAGCGTAATGACGTAGAAATAGTGCAATGACGTAGAAATAGCGCAATGACGTAGAAATAGCGCAATGACGTAGAAATAGCGTAATGACGTAGAAATAGCGCAATGACGTAGAAATAGCGTAATGACGTAGAAATAGCTTAGTGACGTAGAAATAGCGCAATGACAAAGAAATAGCGCAATGACAAAGAAATAGCGCAATGACATAGAAATAGCGTAATGACGTAGAAATAGCGCAATGACGTAGAAATAGCGCAATGACGTAGAAATAGCGCAATGACGTAGAAATAGCGTAATGACAAAGAAATAGCGTAATGACGTAGAAATAGCGCAATGACGTAGAAATAGCGCAGTCACGTAGAAATAGCGCAATGACGTAGAAATAGCGTAATGACGTAGAAATAGCGCAATGACATAGAAATAGCGTAATGACGTAGAAATAGCGCAATGACGTGGAAATAGCGTAATGACGTGGAAATAGCGTAATAACGTGGAAATAGTGTAATGACGTGGAAATAGCGCAATCACGTAGAAATAGCGCAATGACGTAGAATCAGTCCGATTGAAACAGAAGTTGTGCATGTAAAGGTAGCCAGCGATGCGAACACTCACTCCATGCCCTGCGCCGTCTGTCTGGCGATGTCCATCAGCTGGAACATCTGGAAGTTGGTCTCTTGCACGTGCAGATGTTTGTAGAGACTGCTTCCCTCACACCACTGCGTCACAATGGCCAGCTTCGTCTTGGTCATGTATCCCATAAACAACACAATATTGACATGCCTGGTCTTCCTGAAACAACAACACAGAACAACATCAGCGGGATCAAACTGACAGTGTTGAACAGACTCTGAATGAAGACTAGAGAACGAGCTCGAGCTCATTGCAGTGTTTAAACTCGTCAGTGGGAATACTGGGATCATCCGACTGGTTGGTTTACCTGAGAACAGCCACTTCATTGCGAAAGGCCTGTAACTGCTCTGGTGTGGGATTCGTCACCTTTAAAATCTTTACAGCAACATCACCTGAAAAGACATTACAAATCAAAATAAGATAACCTAAAAAAACAAGCAGGATTTTTGTTCATCTAAAATCAACAAACATTAACTCAGCCTCACACATTTATATATAACTAATATATATATATATATAAAACTATCATTCATTACTGGATGAATCAGCGTTTTTGAACGAATCACTTGAACAAATGTTTCATTTTTTAACAGACACTTGTCGCCACCTACTGGTGTAATGATGTAATATATAAGGGGTTTATGTATATTATGTATAAAACCCCTAAAATAATGATGAAAGAGAACTCTTACCGTGCCACTTCCCTTTGTAAACGGTGCCGAAGGAGCCCGATCCGATCCTGGAGTGCAGAATCACTTCGTCGGCCTCGATCTCCCAGTAATAGCTGGAATCTCTCTTCTCTCGCGGACGCTGGTGACCAACGAACAAACCAGCTGAAATCACCTTCAGCTCTATATGGAACCTTATTCTCCTTATATTTAAGAACCCTAGTTCTATTTAGAACAACATTGAACTTTTTCTCCAAGTAGCGAGAAATGAATCTGATGATAATGTGTTAATTTGTCTTCTGATTACTCGATTGCTTACGATTCTTTTTTCCTGAGTGTTGTTTGAAGGCGCTTTCTCCAAGTGAGCCGGAACCGGGGTTTTGGGCCACTCGGTCGGGCTTCCTATGAACCAATGCGACAAAGAATGACATCAGCCATAATGAACCTATCCACCTTATTCCTAATTCTTGAATCATGGGTGTAACTTCCGCTAAGCTGTAAACAATCAGGGAAAGGCTCGCTCTATGAACTCAATAATAGCTTCTTCATAACTGTGTACAATAAGAAGACATTATTCTACTCACCCTTCAACCAATGAACATTAAAAGGACATTTAAAAGTGTAAAAGCATCAACAAGGTACTTTAAACATACCATGAATAACCCCAAAAGCGTGAATCTTTCCACAGCAATAACGGATGGCTTAAATATCACTGTAGTAATATATATATATATCTGTATTATGTAACATAAGTTAATGTTCATTAACTTCAGCATTGTGTGATACTATTTCAAAGAGATTTCCGTCATTTTGACAGATAATAAATTGTATTTATTATCCGAGGATTTGATGGAGAAAAACGAGAGATTCTTCGTGCATCCCAGTGGATTATTAATTGGATATATCGTAAATTAAATCGGGAGAATAGATCACAAATGTGCAGAATGTGTTGTTCTCTTTCATTCTTTTACAGCGGAATGCAAAAGGGCATTGAGTCAAACTGACGGATCGGCTTTATTTGTAGGGAACCTTATGATTTGAAATGATTTGTTTCAGTCTTTTTGAATGGAAGTGCCACCCATAATTCAAAACGCAGTAAGATCGTCAGGAATGAAGCGGATAACTTCTCTGAGGAAAGAGAAAAGCCCTTACCTGATTCATCACACCCTAAGGCTTCCTGTGAATAAAGAACATTTTATTTATATTTTACATTTACATTTATATTTGAACATATGGAAATGTTTGAGAGAAGACACTATAATAGTTTGATAAAGAGCTTGGGGCCAGATTTACTAACAGCTTCATCACCCTTTACACGTTAAAAACTACTGTCGGGATTTACTAAAGACACGCAGAGAGAAATGAGCGATGAAAACATTATTTCTGCGGCTGATCTTATTGCTTATGCATTTGTAGGAGTTTCCCTTGTTTTAGTGTCAGAACTACATTAAACTACTATATAATGTTGAATATAATGTATAATAATGCAGTGTGGGAATATGTGTGTGTCCTGATAATGCCAGATGTCTGATGTTCCCAGTAAAAGTGTCCTACATTATTATAAATATATCTAGTCAGTGACAGTGAAAGCATATTCATCTACAATAATTCTGTATTTTCAGCTTCAGAATCATGAATATTGTTATTCTGGCGTCTCTATTGTCCTGTGCTTTGGGTTTCAGCACAAAAGTCCAAGTCTATTCATTTACACACACAAGTAACAGCAAATTTAGCATTTTAATCTACAGTACATTTTTTGTTAACCTTTTATCTTGGAGTATCGCAATGATATGGTATCATATGGTAAGTTCAGTGTCGTGATTATGGCAAGCCGTTTTAACTTTTATTCATTTCCAGGATATGAATCCTTGATATCAACAATTCAATTTTCACTAGTTAAAATTATAATTCTTGATATCAGGAATAATGTTTCTACTAGTAAAAATGTTCATTCTTGATATCAACAATTTAATTTTAACTAGTAAAAACTATAATTCTTGATATTAACAATTGAATTTCAACTAGTAAAAACTATAATTCTTGATATTAACAATTTATATCCTGGGAATGGCAATAGGCAAGCCATTTTGACTTTTAATCATTCACAGGATATGAATTCTTGATATCAACAACTAAATTTTCACTAGTTAAAATGATTGTTATTGATATCAGGAATTAGATTTCTACTAGTAACAATGGCTATTTTTGATATCAGGAATTACATTTCCACTAGTAACAATGCTAATTCTTGATATCAGCATTTACATTTTCACTAGTTAAAATGATAATTCTTGATATCAACAATTGAATTTCAACTAGTAAAAACTATAATTGTTGATATCTGTAATTGTATTTTCACTAGTGAAATGTCACCATAGGCTGCCATTCAAAATCAATTGTTGATATCAAGAATTGATTTCTTACTAGTTAAAATTCCAGTTTCACATATCAGAAATACAATTCTTACTAGTAAAAACCTTTATTTTTGATATCAAGAATTCAATTGTCACTAGTTGAAATGTCTATTCTTGATATCAACAATTTAATTGCTACTAGTAACAATGTTCATTTTTGATATCAATAATTCCATTTTCACTAGTGACAATGTTAATTTCTGATATCATGAATGTGATTGTTACTAGTAAGAAAGCCATTTTAGATATCTGAAATAATATTGATATCAGAAATACATTTTCAGATATCAAAAATGAAAAATTTTACTAGTAGCAATTAAATTGTTGATATCAAGAATAGACATTTCAACTAGTGACAATTGAATTATTGATATCAGTAATTGCCATTTTTACTAGTAACAATGTAATTCTTGATATCAACAATTGATTTTGAATGGCAGCCTATGGTGACATTTCACTAGTGAAAATACAATTGTTGATATCAACAATTAAATTGTTGATATCAACAATTACATTTTTTATATCAACAATTACATTTTTGATATCAAGAATTGAATTGTTGATATCAAGAATTGAATTGTTGATATCAAGAATTTAATTGTTGATATCAAGAATTTAATTGTTGATATCAACAATTCATATCCTACATGTGTTTTAAATGTTAAAAGGGCGACAAAACTATTACAGATATCAAAAATGTATTTCTTACTAGTTAAAATTCTAAATACATATATCAGAAATACAATTCTTACTAGTAAAAACCTTTATTTTTGATATCAAGAATTCAGTTGTCACTAGTTGAAATGTCTATTCTTGATATCAACATTTGAATTGCTACTAGTAACAATGTTCATTTTTGATATCAATAATTCCATTTTCACTAGTGACAATGTTAATTTCTGATATCATGAATGTGATTGTTACTAGTAAGAAAGCCATTTTAGATATCTGAAATTATATTGATATCAGAAATACATTTTCAGATATCAAAAATGAAATATTTTACTAGTAGCAATTAAATTGTTGATATCAAGAATATTTATTTCAACTAGTGACAATTGAATTATTGATATCAGTAATTCACATTTTTACTAGTAACAATGTAATTATTGATATCAAAAATTATATTTCTACTAGTAACAAATCAATTCTTGATATCAACAATTGATTTTGAATGGCAGCCTATGGTGACATTTCACTAGTGAAAATATAATTACAGATATCAAGAATTCAATTGTTGATATCAAGAATTACATTTTTGATATCAAGTATTAAATTGTTGATATCAAGAATTCAATTGTTGATATCAAAAATTAAATTGTTGATATCAACAATTACATTTTTGATATCAAAAAATGTAATTGTTGATATCAAAAATGTAATTCTTGATATCAACAATTCATATCCGGAAATGAATAAAAGTTAAAACGGCTTGCCATATCGTGATATGTATCGAATCATGACATGAGGGAATCGTTACACCCCTACGAAGAATGAATTATAAACGCTGTAGAAGTATTGTTCATTGTAAATGTATTTAAATGAATCATGAAACGTGATTTACTCGTCAATTTACTGGTATTTGTGGCATTATTTACCGCCCAAAGAAAGCATGTTTTAACCCATTTATCCAAACATATCGATTGCCAAGCCTGCTCTCATCTGACCTGTTCAGTAAATCTGGCCCTGAAAGGCGATGGTGATGATGGTGATGATGATGATGAGGAAAAGCGCTTCACCTGATAAGCGGCCTCGTTGACGGGCTGTGTGGTGCTCGTCATGTGAACGTTAGGCGTAGAGGTGGACAACACTTTATGAGTGAGAGACACGCCAGCGGATGGCGTGGGAGTGATGAAGTTTAAAGCGTTCGGCGTGGAGTATCTGTGATAGGGACTGGAGAAGGGTTTCAGCGTCAGTGGCACTGCTTCTTTCCTCTCGTTGGAACATGTGATATATACAGTATATTACAGGAGTCACTAAATATTAAATCATGTTTTTAGAAAACAGTGAAAGTACAATTCAAATTGCTGAATCATATGTAAGACAGACTAAAGAAGACAATTCAGCACTAGCAAAAGCCAAAACAAGGCCAGTGCATTAGATTAAATCTGGATTGGAAAAAAATGTATTTGCAAAAAATGTCCATGTATTCCCGTGGATGCAGTTTTACAGTGTTTCCCAGATCAGTGCACATCTTAGGTGAAAGTTACCAAATGGCTTGATAACATGTAAACAACGTTGAAAAAATGGATGCAATTTCACAAGACAAGATGAAGCAACTAGTCTTGTGTTTCGTAATGTGGATACACTTCTAAAACAGTGTGCATTTAAATAATTATGGTAATGTTAATTAATGGCTACTTGCGTGTTAGTCAAAATTAAACAAAATTATTATCTGTGATATTCAAATCTCCAGAAATACTGAACTTTCTAAAGCTAATCATTTCAGCACTAAATGGGTAAATATATACCAATAATTTACAATTATTTACAGTGAAACATTTTAAAGTCATGCACAATGTTCAGATTTTAAAAAAGTTGGTAAAGCTGACCGGATATGTTTTAAAGCAAAAATGTTTTAATATATGTCAGGGTTAGTATTATCGTTAACTATAACTATAAAAACATTTCTGTTAATTGACAAAGCTGAAATAAAAACTAAAAAAACTGTAAATATTAGTTGAAAAACTTAAACTAAATGAAAATTAGAAATGTTGCCTTATAAGCTGAAGCACAAAAATTGTTACTTGGAAGAAAAAATTATAAAAATAAAACTGAAATAAAGATAAAAATAAATTAAACCTAAAAAGCTAACCAAACGACAAAAGCACATAACTAAATGAACCTAAAGATACATATAAGTATAAAAATAAAAGCTAATTCAAAATATGAATAAATCTATGACAAAAGTAAAATAACACTAATACAAGGAACTACAAGTATGATCAAGTTCCCCGAATAACAGGAACGAAAACAAAAAGTAGGGGGCGTTGTGACACGCTCTGATTCTCAGGAACGCTGGACTTGTCGGGTCAGTTCACTACATCTGATCTAAATATAGACACAGACTCCATTTACCTGAAGGAGAATTTAGAGTTTTGCATCCGACGGGACGAGAGGGGAGGGAGTGACGGAGTGCCGTTCTCTCCGGGAGTCGGGAACAGCCTGGAAAAATAACTAATAGCTAATTTCTAAAAGATGGACCAATGAAGGTTTTCCTTAAAAAGCATTATAAGTTTGTTTTTTCATCTTTGTGATGAATTCTGCTGCAGAAGAATGGACCTTTGTACCATGCTTTACATGATTACCATTGATAGACATCTACAACGCTCACGGTGTGAGGGCCTCTATGCAAAACTCTTTCTGTGAGCCTTCCCTTCATGTCTATCTTCATTTAAATAGAGGAATGAAGCCTGTTCAGCCTGCCAACATGCTACTGAACCCCACTTCACCTAATTTATAGAACATTTTACTCCTAAATCATGGTGAAATTTATCGTTACACCGAAAAGTAATCTGATTACGTAATGCATGTTACTTTTAATGTGTTACTTTACTCGTTACACCGAAAAGTAATCTGATTAGGTAATACACGGTACTTGTAATGTGTTACTTTACTCGTTACACCAAAAAGTAATCTGATTACGTAATGCACGATACTTGTAATGTGTTACTTTACTCGTTACATCGAAAAGTAATCTGATTACGTAATGCACGTTACTTGTAATGTGTTACTTTACTCGTTACATCGAAAAGTAATCTGATTAGGTAATGCACGATACTTGTAATGTGTTACTTTACTCGTTACACCAAAAAGTAATCTGATTACGTAATGCACGATACTTGTAATGTGTTACTTTACTCGTTACATCGAAAAGTAATCTGATTACGTAATGCACGTTACTTGTAATGTGTTACTTTACTCGTTACATCGAAAAGTAATCTGATTACGTAATGCACGTTACTTGTAATGTGTTACTTTACTCGTTACATCGAAAAGTAATCTGATTAGGTAATACACGGTACTTGTAATGTGTTACTTTACTCGTTACACCAAAAAGTAATCTGATTACGTAATGCACGATACTTGTAATGTGTTACTTTACTCGTTACATCGAAAAGTAATCTGATTACGTAATGCACGTTACTTGTAATGTGTTACTTTACTCGTTACATCGAAAAGTAATCTGATTAGGTAATGCACGATACTTGTAATGTGTTACTTTACTCGTTACATCAAAAAGTAACCTGATTACGTAATGCATGTTACTTTTAATGTGTTACTTTACTCGTTACACCGAAAAGTAATGATTAGGTAATGCACGATACTTGTAATGTTACTTTACTCGTTACATCGAAAAGTAATCTGATTACGTAATGCACATTACTTTTAATGTGTTACTTTACTCGTTACATAGAAAAGTAATCTGATTACGTAATGCACGATATTTGTAATGCGTAACTTTGCTTGTTACATCGAAAAGTAATCTAATTATGTAATGCAAGTTCCTTGTAATGCGTTTTTACATAAAAAAAATAATTAATTACACAAAACCAGCATGGTTACAAAATAACAGAACATGTATAAACTGGGTTTTTAAGTATTTCTGTGACTTTTCCAAGACCTGAGGGTCTTTTCTAGACCCAGAAAGCACTAGAAACTAGTCTAAGCAAGTAATGCAACCACTGATGTACATGACTGTAAAGTGTGTGTGCTGGTGTCTGTGGTTTTGCACACTCACAGCAGCTGTCGGATGTTGCTCCAGTCCACACACATGGTGGGCACTCTGGTGCTGCAATGCTCATGAAACTTATAGCCGCATGTCTGACATCTGAAGCCATGTAGAAGAAACTTCTGACATATGTCACAAAAGGCCAACTTCAAAAATGTCTTTCGTACCTGTGAAGGGGGGCGGTCAGATGTTAGAGCCACTGTAAAGACGACATCAGCTCAATTCACACACACTGACTATGGGAACTCACAAAATTGTGCGTGGTCAGCGGGACGTGATCTAAGACTTCGACCAGAAGCTCCTCTCCCACCAGCGAGGTAGAGTCCGTGCTCCAGTCCATACGCAGCTTCTTTCTGCACAAAACAACAGCGTGTGTTCATTCACTGAGCAGAACACTGAGTTTCAGGAGCAAAATTCAGCTTTACAGTTGGGTCTAAATTATTACTGTTATTAAACAGAAATTAACAGTTTATTAAGGCGGTATTCAGAAGATGCACCAGTCAGATTAAGCTTTCATTACTTAACATGAACTAACAATGAAAAGCATTTATTATTCTTGGTTGATGCTAAAATCACCATGAAATCAAAATGGACCGCTCTTGTTTTTTTTATGTAATTTTGTAAGGTTTATTCTAAATGTGCACATCATTATTGTTTTAAATTCCTTGTTTTATTGTTCTAAACCTCTCTTCTCTTCTCTGATGACGAGGGCGGGGCGATAACCTGTCACTCACATGAGATCCACCAATAGCAATCCACAACCATCCAATCAATTCCCCACAGACACAATCAAGCCCCGCCCACATTTTTTCTTGTTCCTGAAGCGTTTCACTCGATATTCGGCACAATAGAGAAGAAAGTACTAGCGCAACTTCTCTTCCATGCCGACTTTAATTTGAACAAATGAACCTGAGCTGACATGAACTAACAATGAAGATTAAATACTGTAAAAAAAAATATTGCTCATTGTTAGTTAATATTAGAAAATGCATCATTATAAAGTGTTTTATGCATGGATCAGCTTTGCTCTGGTCACTGCAATCTTACATTCTCTCTGCAAAACTGCTTATACTCGCTCACAACATTATTTTAATCCATTAATTGACATGAGCTTTTCCTCCAGGATATCCCAGTGCTCAACATTAAATTCCCAAATGAATCAGAATCGAATTATGTGCTTGTGAAACTGAATCATAGTCTACATCAATACCCAGCCCTATCAATTACAATGGATTTGATGATTGTGATTACTTTACATCGCTTTGTAGAGATCCGTTTTCACATGAAAGTCAAAAATACATGGCAAAAATACCAAATGAATTTGCATTTAATATAAAAAACTACTTTTTATTGGCACTGCATGTTGATAGTGCTCAGTCTTTCTCATTGTATTGCATTTTTATTTTTATTTTTTTGTGCCATAGGCCACAACTTACAATGTATGTTCTCGATGAAGCTTGAACACAGCACAGCACTCGGGCTGAAGTCCGCGCACCTTCAGGGCTTTGATGAGGCAGTTGCGCAGCGTCATTCCCGGCCGCACGTTCACCTGATTCAACACAATTCTCATATTTCATCACTTCAATGGAAAAGAAAGGTATGAACATGCATGTGAACGTTACATAGATCTTTAGCATTACATCGACTAGCATTTGTGAGTTTGTAAAAACTAAATGCACGATATATCATTATCGTTATTGGCCGATATAGTAAAGCTGATAAATAATGTATTATCTCCTTCAGCTGAGACGCTTCAGATGCGCACTGTTCAACATGATGATTATGAACTGCTTGAAATATGATTGGAATCACTTCAAAAAAGGAAAATACAGTAAAGTGCAGCACAAGACTATGTAATCTTATAATGAGAACATCATAATTGTGTGTTTGGGACGTGGATTTTACTGGTGAAACTTTTGTTTTTGTAATCAGGCTCTCAAAATTATATAAAAACTTGGATTTAGATTTATTGGCCAATATATCGGTTATCGAATAATATTGCTGAATATTAAATTAAATGAAAGTTGGAAGGGATTCAGTCGTTCACTTTTATCGCAAAAACGCCGTTTGGAATTCACCAATCGTTCTTGGAGAGAACGGGCCTCAAGTCTAAAGCACTGAACTAGGATAAATATTAAAATACACACTCCGTCCTCATCATGGACACGGAGAATAATAACACAGAGGGCTGCACTGTTACCACGGTCCGCTGTTTGTTGGGCAGGTAGACGCGGATTGTGCCGCTAGCTTTAGAGTCTGGGATTCTCCCATCGTCTGACAATCTCCGGTACGGGAAGTTCTTGAGGATGTTGGGAGACATGCAGGGATCTTCAAACACCGAGTCTTTGCATCCGAACCCATGGCTGGCGCTCTTCCAGGCCCCTTGAACATGCTCCATCACGGCAGGCAGCGGCGCGCAGTAATCTGGAACACACACACACACACACTGATCAACCTCACACACACTGATCAACCTCACACACACACACTGATCAACCTCACACACACTGATCAACCTCACACACACACTGATCAACCTCACACACACTGATCAACCTCACACACACCGATCAACCTCACACACACACTGATCAACCTCACACACACACTGATCAACCTCACACACACTGATCAACCTCACACACACCGATCAACCTCATACACACTGATCAACCTCACACACACTGATCAACCTCACACACACCGATCAACCTCATACACACCGATCAACCTCACACACACTGATCAACCTCACACACACCGATCAACCTCATACACACTGATCAACCTCACACACACTGATCAACCTCACACACACCGATCAACCTCATACACACTGATCAACCTCACACACACTGATCAACCTCACACACACCGATCAACCTCATACACACTGATCAACCTCACACACACTGATCAACCTCACACACACCGATCAACCTCATACACACTGATCAACCTCACACACACTGATCAACCTCACACACACTGATCAACCACACACACACACTGATCAACCTCACACACACACTGATCAACCTCACACACACTGATCAACCTCACACACACCGATCAACCTCATACACACTGATCAACCTCACACACACTGATCAACCTCACACACACACACTGATCAACCTCACACACACACTGATCAACCTCACACACACTGATCAACCTCACACACACACACTGATCAACCTCACACACACTGATCAACCTCACACACACTGATCAACCTCACACACACCGATCAACCTCATACACACTGATCAACCTCACACACACTGATCAACCTCACACACACACACTGATCAACCTCACATACACACTGATCAACCTCACACACACTGATCAACCTCACACACACTGATCAACCTCACACACACTGATCAACCTCACACACACTGATCAACCTCACACACACACACTGATCAACCTCACACACACTGATCAACCTCACACACACTGATCAACCTCACACACACTGATCAACCTCACACACACCGATCAACCTCACACACACCGATCAACCTCATACACACTGATCAACCTCACACACACTGATCAACCTCACACACACACACTGATCAACCTCACATACACACTGATCAACCTCACACACACTGATCAACCTCACACACACACACTGATCAACCTCACACACACTGATCAACCTCACACACACACACTGATCAACCTCACATACACACTGATCAACCTCATACACACTGATCAACATCACACACACCGATCAACATCACACACACTGATCAACCTCACACACACTGATCAACCTCACACACACACACTGATCAACCTCACATACACACTGATCAACCTCACACACACTGATCAACCTCACACACACACACTGATCAACCTCACACACACTGATCAACCTCACACACACTGATCAACCTCACACACACCGATCAACCTCATACACACTGATCAACCTCACACACACTGATCAACCTCACACACACACACTGATCAACCTCACACACACACTGATCAACCTCACACACACTGATCAACCTCACACACACCGATCAACCTCACACACACACACTGATCAACCTCACACACACTGATCAACCTCACACACACTGATCAACCTCACACACACCGATCAACCTCATACACACTGATCAACCTCACACACACACAGATCAACCTCACACACACTGATCAACCTCACACACACTGATCAACCTCACACACACACTGATCAACCTCACACACACACAGATCAACCTCACACACACTGATCAACCTCACACACTGATCAACCTCACACACTGATCAACCTCACACACACACTGATCAACCTCACACACACACACACACTGATCAACCTCACATACACACTGATCAACCTCACACACACACTGATCAACCTCACACACACTGATCAACCTCACACACTGATCAACCTCACACACACACTGATCAACCTCACACACACACACACACTGATCAACCTCACATACACACTGATCAACCTCACACACACACTGATCAACCACACACACACACACACACACACACACACACACACACACACACACATCAACCTCACACACACACTGATCAACCTCACACACACTGATCAACCTCACACACACTGATCAACCTCACACACACTGATTAACCTCACACACACACTGATCAACCACACACACACACACACACACACACATCAACCTCACACACACACTGATCAACCTCACACACACTGATCAACCTCACACACACTGATCAACCTCACACACACTGATCAACACACTGATCAACCTCACACACACTGATCAACCTCACACACACTGATCAACCTCACACACACTGATCAACCTCACACACACTGATCAACCCCACACACACTGATCAACCTCACACACACTGATCAACCTCACACACACACACTGATCAACCTCACACACACACGGATCAACCTCACACACACTGATCAACCTCACACACACTGATCAACCTCACACACACACACTGATCAACCTCACACACACACGGATCAACCTCACACACACTGATCAACCTCACACACACTGATCAACCTCACACACACACACCAACCTCACACACACACTGATCAACCTCACACTGATTAACCTCACACACACTGATCAACCTCACACACACTGATCAACCTCACACACACACTGATCAACACACACTGATCAACCTCACACACACACTGATCACACACACACTGATCAACCTCACACACACACTGATCAACCTCACACACACACACACACACTGATCAACCTCACACACACACTGATCAACACACACTGATCAACATCACACACACACTGATCAACCTCACACACACACACACATCAACCTCACACACACACTGATCAACCTCACACACACACACTGATCAACCTCACACACACACTGATCAACCTCACACACACTGATCAACCTCACACACACTGATCAACCTCACACACACAGATCAACCTCACACACACACTGATCAACCACACACACACACACACACACACACACACACACACACACACACACATCAACCTCACACACACACTGATCAACCTCACACACACACTGATCAACCTCACACACACTGATTAACCTCACACACACACTGATCAACCTCACACACACAGATCAACCTCACACACACACACTGATCAACCTCACACACACTGATTAACCTCACACACACACTGATCAACCACACACACACACTGATCAACCACACACACACTGATCAACCACACACACACACACACACACACACACACACACATCAACCTCACACACACATCAACCTCACACACACTGATCAACCTCACACACACTGATCAACCTCACACACACACACACTGATCAACCTCACACACACACTGATCAACCTCACACACACACTGATCAACCTCACACACACATCAACCTCACACACACTGATCAACCTCACACACACTGATCAACCTCACACACACTGATCAACCTCACACACACACACACTGATCAACCTCACACACACACTGATCAACCTCACACACACACTGATCAACCTCACACACACACTGATCAACCTCACACACACACTGATCAACCTCACACACACACACACTGATCTGATCACACACACACTGATCAACCTCACACACACACACACACACACACACACACACACACACTGATCTGATCACACACACTCTGAACTGACCACACACGGCATGAAACATGACACACGGTTAATAGAAAACTCCATTTCCTACTTCCACTGCTCTCGCTGCGCCGGCCGCTCTGAAGAGGGTATTGTGTTTGTAATGCGACTACGTGACTAGCAGAGAAAACCCTCCTAACAGCAGGAGAGCGCTTTATAACTCAACTATTTCTAGAGCACTTTCAGAACCACACTGGGTACCAGAGCGCTGTACGTAAACATTACAAATGCATACAACCAAAATTACAACACATTATTAAAAGCTAAGGAAAATACATACATTTTTACTCCCTCTAAAATGACTCTAGAGTTGAAAACTTGTTTATTTTCCTTATAAACAAGACTTCATGCAATATTACAGCGCATTACATGTGAGCCGTCAAGGACAAATAACTCTGACGAGAAATCATTCAAAAGAACGGCCAAATGTTTTTCAGATTATGATGATAATAATAAACTGATAACATTTTGATGATGAATGTGTATCACATTAGAAGGAGCAAACTTCTGCTTTATCAAAGAAAGAAGGTCAGTCTTTTCATAAAATAATTATTCACGGTCAATTAATGAGTTTGAAGTCATTATAATAACACTAAGCATCAGAAACACAAAACAACAATCCAATTTTGAGCTTGATAACAAGAATTAAATTACTATTTAAAGAGGAGCTATTATGCAAAGTAGTGATATTTCTAGAACAGGTTTTCCTGCTTGAATGTTGATTATTCTCCTCATATTCTCCATTGTTGCGGCTCCTCTCTTCCCAGTCTGTCAGTAACGCTCTGTTTACTTCCTGTCTCTATGAAGCCCCTCCTCCTGAAAAGCACACTGTGCTCTGATTGGTCAGCTGGAGCAGTGTGTTGTGATTGGTCGAGCGCTTCGAGTGTGTTTGGGAAAAGTCCCGCCCCTTACCATAACCACCAGTTTAACACACTACTAACTCACTCAACCAGGCCCCGCCCCTTTATTCTGCGCATGAATTATTCAAATGAGGAATATTGTGATGTGTTCGTTCCCGGAAGAAACTCAAGACTACAATGGAGGCACGGGTGTAATTTCCTATGGGGACCCATGTCCCCCCCACTTTCAAATTCGTTTGTTATGATTTTTTTTTTTTTTCGCACACCGTCATCGCCACGGAGGAGCAGGACACAGAGAGCCTGTGCCGATGCGCGCGTCCGCGTCCAGGAACAACGCGTCCACAAATAGCTCACTGAAAGTTACAATGAGCAGGAAGCGCTTCTGACACACACACACAGCGCGCCAGAATCCAGTTCTCTTTCGCGCTTGAACGAACAATAACACACACATTTATGCCAAAATGCCCGTTTTGCCGAGTATCCTCACAAGAACAGTCTTAAATGAGTTAAATAAAATCTTAAATGAAAGTCAAGAGTAAATGAGAACATTAAATGCGTGAGATCCTCTCAGCGGCTGGCCTGACGCCCGTTTCACACATTTCCTCCGTGATGCGGTGTGTATGCGGTGCAGGAGCGGCACGCGCTATAGTGCTTCCACATATGCTGCGTTTACAGTGCGCAACTGATCCGCGGCTGGACCACAAACACATACTCACTATTTTTATTTCAAATCCAGAAGTTATGCAACTTTTATAAAAAAAAAAAAAAAAACGTTTTGTCAGCATTGCGATTCTCTTTGTACACAAATACACTCTTTAATGGACGTATACACGTTTAAACACAATTTAAACAACGTAGGCCTATTATTCCATGCATTACTTCTACTTATATTAAGTTGTTCAAGCAACTTAAAATTGACAAAAACAGCCGACTCTCATGCCTTTTCTTTTGCATTTAAATTTTAATACAATTAAAGCTGCAAGCAGCATTTATCGGGGTTCGAGCAGTTAAGGCCTTTAAGCACAAAAGCATCAAAAGTTATTAAGTTTTATTTAGCAAGCATGTAACCACTGACATACCAGATGGAAAGACCATTTACAGCCAATACAGGCAATTTTCCATAGGAAATTTATGGTTTTAAAGCATTTTAACAGTTATAGCGCCACCTATGGTCCGATCTCCATAAAACTTTAGATGCTTGTTCAGAATGTTATGCCACATATGCGCCCTTGTTTGTCACGCCCCTTTTCTAAATGACCCTGTTACAGCCATCCAAATGCAAAAGTTCAACTTTTTTTCAATAATTATTGATCTAGAGAGTCCAGAGAATTGTCCTAGACTGGTTTGGTTCCGATCGGGCCAAAAACCAGGGACTAGTTCGCAAAATTAGGTTTTGGACAAAATTCGACATAGCAGAAAAATTTTCCGGCCAAAATTGAAATATGGAGATAGCCCGCCTCGAGCCAGGGATCACAGTGGTGTAACTTGAGTCTAGGACAAACGGTCTAAGAGTTATGAGCGATGTTGTACTTTTGGTTGCTGCAGCGCCACCTATGGGCCAATCGGGCTCATACTCTGATAGGTTGTCCCCAAATTGAGGTCTACCATCTGGCCAGGTTTCAAGTCTCTAGGCCTTACGGTTTGTCCTGCACGATGCGTTTTACAAATCCTTACAATTACAATAGGGTTTCAGCATTTCATGCTTGAACCCCTAATAGCCTAAATCTTGCATGTCACAAAGAACCTGTTTTTCCACCTCCACGAATGAGACGAGTGTTGGTCATCATGTCGCCTTGTTGAGGTAAATTGTAGTTTTCCTTGCTTTACCCCGGTCTTAAAGTAAAAAGATGACTGTGAAAAAAGTAGTATTTAATTAAACGCATTTACACACTTATTTTCAGGTCAATCTGTGTTCATTTTGACCACGAACCATGTGCTGTCACTTTAATTCAGCGCGTGCACACAGCAGAAATAGACTCGCCGCACACGCACCGCAAACGGAGTGTGTGTGAAACGGGCGTTAAAGTGACAGCAGCCACTAATGCTCTGTCATTTTTGACTTTATAAAATGATTCTCTCAAGTCTTGACATATAGTAAGACATATTTTTGTTATGTAGTTTAGTAGCCTACTATTCTTTATGACCGAATTTATCATTATAATCAACTTAATTATTTTCAAAATTATTATTATTAATTATTTTGCATCACCATAGTCCCTAAATGTATAAATCCCCCCCCCCCCCCCCACTTCTCAAACCAAAGTGACACCCTTGAGAAACACAAAAAAAGTCAAATTTTGAGCTTGATAACAAGAATGAAACCAATGCTTACATGTTCTATTTATAAAAATAAAGTCCATGTACTTGTAGATTAAACTGAGAAGGGTCCCAGCACTTGCATATTGTTGTCTTATTGTTAGTTTCACTGCTTCTATTGTTCTCATTTGTAAGTCGAAAGCGTCAGCTAAATGAATAAATGTAAATCAGATGCTGAACCTTTAAAATGAAAACGCAGAGAATCTCTCAGTCAATCATGTGATTTTAACCTGCTTTTCAGGACAAAACACCCAACAGAAACATTAATCATCGAGTCTTTGCCGCTAGAAGAGCAGAAGTGCAGATGGTGACAGATATCTGTCAGGAACTGCTGAGAGAGAAGCTAGCACGAGACTTACAGTATCCTGACAGTTACTCTGTGTTTCTAACTGTGCTTCCTCTGCCCTGGCAGTGTGTGTCGATCAGATGGCTCGCCCACACCACACCAGTCCTGCCAGTTACACAGAACAACGCATTTCTCACCCATTCTGCATGAGCCGCTCGACATCCACCTGTTCCCTCTCGGAAAGTAACTGTGCAACTATGTTGGGTTGAACTCGGTCATTGTTCTGCCATCAGGAACCAGTCGAGCAGGTCTGAGCGGCTCACACACACACGCTCATGCTAATCCGACGGTCAACGTGTCAGAAACACTAATTACTCGGTGAAGCATTTCTGTGTCATGCTGAATAATTCTTCCTCATTTCTCTCAGCATCACACATATAATGCAATATCAGTGTCAGGTTTACACATTAAAACGACACCCTTCATTTACAACAAACATGTCAATGTCATAATGTCACAATATCTTGTGTTTGTGTGCATTTATAACACTACAATGAAATATAACATCATATAAATGTGCTTGCATTAGATATTAAGTGTGCATTAAGCTTAAAAATGCAATTTATCAAGTTAAAGCTTTGAAAATATGAATGCTGTTCATAAAATGCAAACATATCTGCAATGCACCCATCCAGATTCGGTTTTTATGTATACAATAATGCTAAACTGGACTACACAAATGTAACGTGTAAGACCATTTTAATAACTCAGCAGCCTGAGAAAATAAATCAAGATCACTATGTTTAAAACAGACTTATCTGAAACGTCTAACTCTACAAACACACATTAATATCTTGCCTTTGTTCTAAAGCAGAACTGACCGATAACTTGATCAAACAGAGAAGGCTATTTGCATTTTTAACTATGAAGAGGGCAGTAATTCAGAGGACATTGTGTCACCCAGTTACATGTCATTTGTTCAACTGTTTTAAAGCACTATATCAGAACTACTTTCATTAAACTATGACCCAATTTACCATAACAATATTCACCGACAAAAGACAGAATATTTAGCCATAAGACTCTGATGTTTTGACCGCAGTTTATGTGTTTAGTTACTTTGATACAGCAGCTACACACACACACACACACACACACACACACACACACACACACACAGCTGACTGTATGGCTAGAAAGATTAACAGTGCGTGCTTTAATATATTTAACCGTGTAAGCTCAACCAGTGATCTTCAGTATAGTACACATCACACAAACACACAACAACAACTGCGATGGATGTTTCTCTATAATCTCGATCAGATGAGCAGCGAGACGCGCATATAATCTGCATGAAACACTGTGCACGGGAACTATAGGAGACTCGCTTTACTCACCAAAGAAAGTTGTTGAATTGTTGATCCGCCATGATTATCGCTACAGGGAGAGAGTGACGTGAGAGTGATGTCATCGCTTTCGTCAGAGCTCGCGACGCGACAACAACGCTATTTTTCGCAGACGGTCGCGTGATATGGCAAGCCCTGCATACATTTAAACCATGAAATCAAATAACCATTCTTATTTATTTTATTTTTTTTTATGAAATATTGCCGTGTTTATTATAAATAATTCACCCCTGCACATCATTATTGTTTTAAATACATGTGCCCCGTAATCATGAATCAAAATAATTTCCCTCCCTGTTTGAGCCACATCTCTTCTCTGGTGACGTGTTTAGTGGTGCGAGGGCGGGGCAATCTGTCACTCACATTAGATCCACCAATAGCAAACCACAGCCATCCAATCACTTCCCCACAGACTAAATGAAGCCACGCCCTATACATCTCCGAATGCGAATGAACTGACTCTGAATTTTAGTATTGTTTCTTATATGAGGATCCTTTTTCAAATATAGGGTCAATATTGATTATCACTAATGAGAAAACAACAAATTAGCTGTGAATTTATATGGAACTAAGCTTACTCTCCTCTGTGTTACGCTGCATTCGGAGATCGACTATTTTTGACTGTCAAAATGCCGGCGGCATTTTGTCAAAAACCACAGTCAAAAACCACAACAGCTTCAGTGAGTTGTTCAAAATCTTCCTCTTTAGTAAACTCTGTGTACACAAACACTGTTCTCAGTGCTGGAGTTCATGTGTAGAGCCGCTGGTGACACTTCCAGCACAGTTTCATGTTGTGTCGAGCCGCATTAGTGTTTTAGAAATAGTGATTTTGATGCTATCACTGCAGTGGCCCAAGCACTCCCATTCACAAGGCAGTTTGACCGAAAACAAAAATACAGTCAAACATAAAAGTGGCGTTTCCATTCTAATCACATTTTTAAAGGAAAGTTTGCCTCGAGTAGATTAACAAAAAGACCCTAGGTTGCATTTTGCGACAGTTACGCTTTAACAATGATGTCAATTTTAAACCATTTCGAGCCCGATCCAGACCCTGACAATGTTAATGAACAAGAGGATCATGCAGAACGGATTTCACAGGACGTTTCAGATTGGTATGGGTTTTTTTTTTTGTAATTTCCTTATAGATACGATGTTAGTTTAGTTTAGTTTATTTGTAAAGCACATTTAAAAACAACATGCGTTGGCCAAAGTGCTTTCCATTAAAACAACAACATGTTATCCACCATTTAATCATATTTGTCGGAAAACTATGGCAATACACACATTAATCGATCTCAAAATCATGGATAATTTTCCTAAGGGCCGTGAACAGTCGTATAAAAGCTCCAGTAAACACTACATCAATACTGTAATGTTAGGAGGACACAGGAGGGCTTTACATCCACAACATTCAGCACTGATTTCGATTTGAGTTGCATGAGTAATAGATTCTTCGGTATGTTTTAGCAGGTTACACTTTTACTTTTGAAAATGTTTTAAATATGATGATTTGTTCTATTTAGTGCTGGGCAACGATTAATCGCGATAAAGGTTTGTGTTTACATAATATATGTGTTTGTGCTGTGTATAATATGAATGTACATATGAATGTATATATTTAAGAAAAAATGTGTTATTTATATATAAAATATTTATATATAATATAAATTATGTATAATTATTTGTACAGTATATACATGCAAATATTTCTTAAATGTATATACCGTAATGTATAAGTACATGCATATGTGTGTATTTATATATACAAAATAATTATACACATATATTATGTAAACACAAAAATACAAACTTTTATTTTGGATGTTGCCCAGCACCAGTTCTATTATTTACGAGCTTTTTATGTATTTTTTCAGATGATGCATATACTAGAAATAACATAAAACAGTTTTTTCTGATATAACAGTGCCACCTCTTGGCCACAGCAACACATTACTTCAAGATTTATAATCTCTTCCGGATACTGTGCATAAAAATCATTAAATGAAACATAATTACACATAATCTCAGTCCAGCACTATATTACACAATGACTGTCATAACTCTTCAGTTTTGCCCTATATAGACCGTTATTGGATGCATGATGATTCAAATTCAATGCAAGAGTTTTATTTTGTTTTGATCCAAGATGTAAAACAAAAGATTACATTTAAAACAAGTTCACAGTGACTTCCTCTGCAATCTGTCATCATCTTCAGCTTATTGTCGTGTAAAGAACAGATTATTCCTCACCTGGATCAGGAAGGGCTTCTGAAATCCATCCATGAGATCATCTTCTCATTTCCAACCATAAGGCCATCAAATGCTCTGCTGGATCCGTTCTCTTCGCCCTCATCCTCAGTGGATTAAAACAGGCCAAAGACAAATAATTCAGGATGTTTTTCCTATAGTGTAAACCCAAGGAAAGGCCCTTCTCCTGCTGATGTGCTTGAGCTGCGGCTCTGTGTGAATCCCAGGACATCTCGGATGCTCTCAGAGGCGGAGAGAACACAGAGCAGATTTAAGGTATTCCCTCAGGCTTGCATCATCTGAACACAACAGAAAACACAGCAGGTCAAGTGCAGATATCACTTCTATATATCTGATCATTTATTTTTCTCTTTCTCATTTAATTTAATATTAAACTATTATTGACAGCATTATATGAGAACTGAACTGAGCTGGACGATGACATCACGGTTTTCTCCAGAGCGGCTGTATATATAAATGAAGTAAATTAATAACTTTTTTTTTTTACAACAAAAATTAAACATCACTGAACTTACTGAAGCTGGACTGTGGCGATATTTTCTTCTGGAAACAAACTCTGTTGCATTATTTTCCTGTTATCACTGTAAAGCTGCTTTCATCCCATGTTCATTAGCAGCAATTATATTTGTATTTTGTATTGTATCTAAATATTTGTTATATTTTTGTAAAGATACATGTTGATGACACAGAGCTGAAAAGCTCCAGATACACAAACCACCTTAACAGTGAGAGACCGCAGCTCAGAGTATTGATCCTGCTGGAAGATTCTCCATCAGTCGGTCGACTCTGCTATAAAAGCCGACAGCAGTCTCTCTCTCTCTCTCTCTCTGTGTCTCTCTCTGTGTCTCTCTCTGTCTCTCTCTCTCCCCCCCCCCCCCCCCTCTCTCTCTCTCTCTGTGTCTCTCTCTGTCTCTCTCTCTCTCTCTCCCCCTCTCTCTCTCTTTCTCTCTCTGTCTCTCTCTCTGTCTCTCCCCCCCCCCTCTCTCTCTCTCTCTCTCTCTCTCTCTCTCTCTCTCTCCCCCCCCCCTCTCTCTCTCTCTCTCTCTCTCTCCCCCTCTCTCTCTGTGTTTCTCTCTGTCTCTCTCTCTCTCAAATTCAAGTGAGCTTTATTGGCATGACAAATTGTACATTGTATTATCAAAGCATTTATATGAACTGGATTATTTTATTATTTTAAAATGTTTCCTGGGGTGCCCTTATAATGTTAGTATGATTTGTACATCAAAAATTGTCATAATTTAGAAATAAAAGGCATTTTTCCATGCCTGATTTTAGCCTCTGATTTGAACGCTCTGTGTGAGTCTTCAGTGTAAACGCCCACTGGTGTGATTGGCTGTGAGTCTTCAGTGTAAACGCCCACTGCTGTGATTGGCTGTGAGACTTCAGTGTAAACGCCCACTGGTGTGATTGGCTGTGAGACTTCAGTGTAAACGCCCACTGCTGTGATTGGCTGTGAGACTTCAGTGTAAACGCCCACTGGTGTGATTGGCTGTGAGTCTTCAGTGTAAACGCCCACTGCTGTGATTGGCTGTGAGACTTCAGTGTAAACGCCCACTGGTGTGATTGGCTGTGAGACTTCAGTGTAAACGCCCACTGGTGTGATTGGCTGTGAGACTTCAGTGTAAACGCCCACTGCTGTGATTGGCTGTGAGTCTTCAGTGTAAACGCCCACTGGTGTGATTGGCTGTGAGTCTTCAGTGTAAACGCCCACTGCTGTGATTGGCTGTGAGACTTCAGTGTAAACGCCCACTGGTGTGATTGGCTGTGAGACTTCAGTGTAAACGCCCACTGCTGTGATTGGCTGTGAGACTTCAGTGTAAACGCCCACTGGTGTGATTGGCTGTGAGACTTCAGTGTAAACGCCCACTGCTGTGATTGGCTGTGAGACTTCAGTGTAAACGCCCACTGGTGTGATTGGCTGTGAGTCTTCAGTGTAAACGCCCACTGCTGTGATTGGCTGTGAGACTTCAGTGTAAACGCCCACTGGTGTGATTGGCTGTGAGACTTCAGTGTAAACGCCCACTGCTGTGATTGGCTGTGAGACTTCAGTGTAAACGCCCACTGCTGTGATTGGCTGTGAGTCTTCTGTGTAAACGCCCACTGCTGTGATTGGCTGTGAGTCTTCAGTGTAAACGCCCACTGCTGTGATTGGCTGTGAGACTTCAGTGTAAACGCCCACTGCTGTGATTGGCTGTGAGACTTCAGTGTAAACGCCCACTGCTGTGATTGGCTGCTGTGAGACTTCAGTGTAAACGCCCACTGCTGTGATTGGCTGTGAGTCTTCAGTGTAAACGCCCACTGCTGTGATTGGCTGCTGTGAGACTTCAGTGTAAACGCCCAGTGCTGTGATTGGCTGCTGTGAGACTTCAGTGTAAACGCCCACTGCTGTGATTGGCTGTGAGTCTTCAGTGTAAACGCCCACTGCTGTGATTGGCTGCTGTGAGACTTCAGTGTAAACGCCCACTGCTGTGATTGGCTGTGAGACTTCAGTGTAAACGCCCTCTGCTGTGATTGGCTGCTGTGAGACTTCAGTGTAAATGCCCACTGCTGTGATTGGCTGTGAGACTTCAGTGTAAACGCCCTCTGCTGTGATTGGCTGTGAGTCTTCAGTGTAAACGCCCTCTGCTGTGATTTGCTGTGAGACTTCAGTGTAAACGCCCTCTGCTGTGATTGGCTGTGAGTCTTCAGTGTAAACACCCTCTGCTGTGATTGGCTGCTGTGAGACTTCAGTGTAAACGCCCAGTGCTGTGATTGGCTGCTGTGAGACTTCAGTGTAAACGCCCACTGCTGTGATTGGCTGTGAGTCTTCAGTGTAAACGCCCACTGCTGTGATTGGCTGCTGTGAGACTTCAGTGTAAACGCCCACTGCTGTGATTGGCTGTGAGACTTCAGTGTAAACGCCCACTGCTGTGATTGGCTGCTGTGAGACTTCAGTGTAAACGCCCACTGCTGTGATTGGCTGTGAGACTTCAGTGTAAACGCCCACTGCTGTGATTGGCTGTGAGACTTCAGTGTAAACGCCCTCTGCTGTGATTGGCTGTGAGTCTTCAGTGTAAACGCCCACTGCTGTGATTGGCTGTGAGACTTCAGTGTAAACGCCTACTGCTGTGATTGGCTGTGAGACTTCAGTGTAAACGCCTACTGCTGTGATTGGCTGTGAGACTTCAGTGTAAACGCCCTCTGCTGTGATTTGCTGTGAGACTTCAGTGTAAACGCCCAGTGCTGTGATTGGCTGCTGTGAGACTTCAGTATAAACGCCCACTGCTGTGATTGGCTGCTGTGAGACTTCAGTGTAAACGCCCAGTGCTGTGATTGGCTGCTGTGAGACTTCAGTGTAAACGCCCTCTGCTGTGATTGGCTGTGAGTCTTCAGTGTAAACGCCCTCTGCTGTGATTTGCTGTGAGACTTCAGTGTAAACGCCCTCTGCTGTGATTGGCTGTGAGTCTTCAGTGTAAACGCCCACTGCTGTGATTGGCTGCTGTGAGACTTCAGTGTAAACGCCCAGTGCTGTGATTGGCTGCTGTGAGACTTCAGTGTAAACGCCCACTGCTGTGATTGGCTGTGAGTCTTCAGTGTAAACGCCCACTGCTGTGATTGGCTGCTGTGAGACTTCAGTGTAAACGCCCTCTGCTGTGATTGGATGTGAGACTTCAGTGTAAACGCCCTCTGCTGTGATTGGCTGTGAGTCTTCAGTGTAAACGCCCTCTGCTGTGATTGGCTGTGAGACTTCAGTGTAAACGCCCACTGCTGTGATTGGCTGTGAGACTTCAGTGTAAACGCCCTCTGCTGTGATTGGCTGTGAGTCTTCAGTGTAAACGCCCTCTGCTGTGATTTGCTGTGAGACTTCAGTGTAAACGCCCTCTGCTGTGATTTGCTGTGAGACTTCAGTGTAAACGCCCTCTGCTGTGATTGGCTGTGAGTCTTCAGTGTAAACGCCCTCTGCTGTGATTGGCTGTGAGTCTTCAGTGTAAACGCCCTCTGCTCTGATTGGCTGTGAGTCTTCAGTGTAAACGCCCACTGCTGTGATTGGCTGTGAGAACTCTCTCGAAAACTTTTACTACATTTTACTATTACAGCTATCGAGATTAACGAATCGTGAAAAGTATTGATCATATATTTAGATCTA
>CM040813.1:1036872-1064372 GCA_022829025.1 Squalius cephalus | reverse complement strand
GTTCATGATCTCGAGTGTGTGTGTGTTCATGATCTCGAGTGTGTGTGTGTTCATGATCTCGAGTGTGTGTTTCTCTCAGTCGTAGGGTGCAGTCTGAGGCTATGAGGAGCAACGAGTGTGTGTGTTCATGATCTCGTATGTGTGTGTGTGTTCATGATCTCGAGTGTGTGTGTTCATGATCTCGAGTGTGTGTGTTCATGATCTCGAGTGTGTGTGTTCATGATCTCGAGTGTGTGTGTGTTCATGATCTCGAGTGTGTGTTTCTCTCAGTCGTAGGGTGCAGTCTGAGGCTATGAGGAGCAACGAGTGTGTGTGTTCATGATCTCGTATGTGTGTGTGTGTTCATGATCTCGAGTGTGTGTGTTCATGATCTCGAGTGTGTGTGTTCATGATCTCGAGTGTGTGTGTTCATGATCTCGAGTGTGTGTGTTCATGATCTCGAGTGTGTGTGTTCATGATCTCGAGTGTGTGTTCATGATCTCGAGTGTGTGTTCATGATCTCGAGTGTGTTCATGATCTCGAGTGTGTGTTCATGATCTCGAGTGTGTGTTCATGATCTCGAGTGTGTGTTTCTCTCAGTCGTAGGGTGCAGTCTGAGGCTATGAGGAGCAACGAGTGTGTGTTCATGATCTCGAGTGTATGTTCATGATCTCGAGTGTGTGTTCATGATCTCGAGTGTGTGTTCATGATCTCGAGTGTGTGTTCATGATCTCGAGTGTGTGTTCATGATCTCGAGTGTGTGTTTCTCTCAGTCGTAGGGTGCAGTCTGAGGCTATGAGGAGCAACGAGTGTGTGTTCATGATCTCGAGTGTGTGTGTGTTCATGATCTCGAGTGTGTGTTCATGATCTCGAGTGTGTGTTTCTCTCAGTCGTAGGGTGCAGTCTGAGGCTATGAGCAGCAACGAGTGTGTTCATGATCTCGAGTGTGTGTGTGTGTTCATGGTCTCGAGTGTGTGTGTTCATGATCTTGAGTGTGTGTGTTCATGATCTCGAGTGTGTGTGTGTTCATGATCTCGAGTGTGTGTGTGTTCATGATCTCGAGTGTGTGTGTGTTCATGATCTCGAGTGTGTGTGTGTTCATGATCTCGAGTGTGTGTGTGTTCATGATCTCGAGTGTGTGTGTGTTCATGATCTCGAGTGTGTGTGTGTTCATGATCTCGAGTGTGTGTGTGTTCATGATCTCGAGTGTGTGTTTCTCTCAGTCGTAGGGTGCAGTCTGAGGCTATGAGCAGCAACGAGTGTGTGTTCATGATCTCGAGTGTGTGTGTGTTCATGATCTTGAGTGTGTGTGTTCATGGTCTCGAGTGTGTGTGTTCATGATCTTGAGTGTGTGTGTTCATGATCTCGAGTGTGTGTGTGTTCATGATCTCGAGTGTGTGTTCATGATCTCGAGTGTGTGTGTGTTCATGATCTCGAGTGTGTGTGTGTTCATGATCTCGAGTGTGTGTTCATGATCTCGAGTGTGTGTGTGTTCATGATCTCGAGTGTGTGTTCATGATCTCGAGTGTGTGTTCATGATCTCGAGTGTGTGTGTGTTCATGATCTCGAGTGTGTGTTCATGATCTCGAGTGTGTGTGTGTTCATGATCTCGAGTAGAGCCCTGCACGGGCCTCAAATTTAGGCCCGAGCCCGGCCCTGGCCCGAGACGCTCAAGCCCTAGCCCGACCCGTGTCCGACAGCTCATCAGAATTATCAGCCCGAGTCCGACCCGAGCCCGTTTTTTTCCTTTTTTTTTTTTCTTTTCATTACACAGCGGCAGCCTGCCCTATTTGCAGCCATTAAAATAGCTCAGTTTTGTTAGTTATGTTTCTTTGTTAGTTATGTAAATTAATGTTTCTTTTCATTTCTTTATTAGGTTAATTTAGACAAATGTTTGGAGCATTTTTTTTTAAATGACGACCAAGCAAACCGAGCCGACAGCGAGTAAAACATGTTTGATCAATTGAGCCTCTCAAATCAATGCTATAATACTTTACTTGTCTACAATAAAATCAATAGATATAAAAAACTTCAAGCATATCACACAGACAGTTAGTTTAATAAATGTTTATTTATTAAACCACAGTGAGTCAAATTTTTTTTTTTTTTAAATACTGAGGCAGGCTCAGGCTGCTCGCAACAGCGCTTGCAAACGAAATGAGCAATAGCCTATAAACAAATTAAATAAAATAAATTAAAAACAAACTTGCAGATTATCTTACCTCAAAAATGCACCACAGAACATAGCCATTCTTTTTTTCCAGTGGTTTCCAACAGTTAAACGAAAACAAAGTCCAATCAAACGAAAAACATCAGAGGTTTCCAACAGTTAAACAAAAATAAAGTCCAATCAAACGAAAAGTTAGAACAGTCTCTAACAGAGCATCGTGGAGAAAAAGAATAGCTAAGCATCCACAGTGGAAGGTTTTAACCCAGTCCTCCTTTCTTCTATCACGAATTTTTCTCACACACGCAATTTTTCTCTTAATATTCTCCATTATTTGCACATGAGGTGAATCGTGGGTCGCGCTGACGGGAAACCTTCTGTGTGCGTGCGTGAGACAGACTGTCATGTCAGTCATATGTCAGTGTAATTTTAAGATTAGCTGATGGCTATAATGGCCAGTATTTAAAACACGTTTTAAGTGCAGGGCACGTCCGCGCGCGAGCAGAGAGATTCGCGCTCGCGCATTATATTAATGTAGCCTACTTTCACGCTACAATAATGCGCTCTCGACATTTGACAGGAAAATAACGCCATAAGTTATGAGGTTACGAAATTTCTTTCTATGTTTGTTTTTCTATCGTCAACGTCAACTTCTCATATTTTTTTTTAATTAATGTCTAAAAATATAAAAAGCAGGATAACCCAAAAAAGGCCCGAGGCCCGGCCCGCATTTTAACTATGACGTGAAAATTGGCCCGAAGCCCGGCCCTAGGGGCGTAAAAAAGTCGGGGCCCGTCGGGCTCGGGCTGAAATGCAGGGCTCTAATCTCGAGTGTGTGTTCATGATCTCGAGTGTGTGTGTGTTCATGATCTCGAGTGTGTGTTTCTCTCAGTCGTACGGTGCAGTCTGAGGCTATGAGGAGCATTGAGTGTGTGTGTTTATGATATCGAGTGTGTGTTTCTCTCAGTCGTAGGGTGCAGTCTGAGGCTATGAGGAGCAACGGGTGTGTGTTTATGATCTCGAGTGTGTGTGTTCATGATCTCGAGTGTGTGTTCATGATCTCGAGTGTGTGTTTCTCTCAGTCATAGGGTGCAGTCTGAGGCTATGAGCAGCAACGAGTGTGTGTTTATGATCTCGAGTGTGTGTTCATGATCTCGAGTGTGTGTTCATGATCTCGAGTGTGTGTTTCTCTCAGTCGTAGGGTGCAGTCTGAGGCTATGAGCAGCAACGAGTGTTTTGGTTGCGGTCGCACCGGCCACTGGATCAAGAACTGTCCAAATGCGGGACGTGGACGTGGAAAAGGTCGAGGCAGAGGCAAAGGTGAGAGCAATTGATCTAACGACTTGACCTCGAGTGTGTGTGTGTGTGTGTGTGTGAGTAACGTGTTTCTCCTGCGCCGCTAGATCTGTTCTGCTATCGCTGTGGAGAGCCGGGCCACGTCGCGCGGGACTGTGAGCGCACCGAGGACGGTGAGGACATCTCACACTTTCAGTTTGCTTTTATAGTCTTAAAGGGATAGTTCACCCAAAAACGAAAATTAGCCCATGATTTACTCGCCCTCAAGTCATCCTAGGTGTAAATGACTTTCTTCTTTCAGTTGAATGCAGTCGGAGTATAATCATTAATATTTACATTAATAGTTATATTCAAAAATATCCAAGCTTTATAATGGCAGTGAATGGGTATATTTTTTGGAAGTCTGTAAAAGTGCATCTATCATCATAAAAGTGCATCTATCCATCATAAAAGTGCATCTATCATCATAAAAGTGCATCTATACATCATAAAAGTGCATCTATCCATCATAAAAGTGCATCTATCCATCATGATCTTCTTCCGCTTATCTGGGGCCGGGTCGCGGGGCCGCAGTCTAAGTAGAGACGCCCAGACTTCCCTCTCCCTAGACACTTCTTTTCCCCGGGAAGGCGTCCAGGAGGCATCCGGAACAGATGCCCGAGCCACCTCAGCTGACCCCTCTCGATGTGGAGGAGCAGCGGCTCTACTCTGAGCTCCTCCCGAGTGACCGAGCTTCTCACCCTATCTCTAAGGGATCGCCCAGCCACCCTGCAGAGAAAGCTCATGTTGGCCGCCTGTATCCGGGATCTTGTCCTTTCGGTCATGACCCACAGCTTATGACCATAGGTGAGAGTAAGAACGTAGATTGACTGGTAAATTGAGAGCTTTGCCTTGCGGCTCAGCTCTTTCTTCCCCAGGACAGACCGGCACATCGACCGCATTACTGCAGAAGCTGCACCGATCCGGCTGTCAATCTCCCGTTCCATCCTTCCCTCACTCGTGAACAAGACCCCAAGATACTTGAACTCCTCCACTTGAGGCAGGAACTCTCCACCAACCTGAAGTGGGTAAGCCACCCTTTTCCGACTGAGGACCATGGCCTCGGACTTGGAGGTGCTGATTCTCATCCCAGCCGCTTCACACTCGGCTGCAAACCGTCCCAGTGCATGCTGGAGGTCCTGGTCTGATGGGGCCAGCACGACAACATCATCCACAAAGAGCAGAGATGAGATCGTGTGGTCCCCAAACCTGACACCCTCCGGCCCCTGGCTGCGCCTAAAAATTCTGTCCATAAAAATTATGAACAGTCAAACATGCACCGGGACCAAGTCTGGCTTACTGCCGGCAATGCAAACCAAGCTCCTGCTCCAGTCGTACAGGGACCGGACAGCCTTTTCCAGACAGTCTATCCATGATAAAAGTGCATCTATCCATCATAAGTGCATCTATCCATCATAAAAGTGCATCCATCCATCATAAAAGTGCATCCATCCATCATAAAAGTGCATCTATCCATCATAAAAGTGCATCTATCATCATGAAAGTGCATCCATCCATGATAAAAGTGCATCCATCCGTCATAAAAGTGCATCATAAAAGTGCATCCATCCATCATAAAAGTGCATCCATCCATCATAAGTGCATCCATCCGTCATAAAAGTGCATCCATCCATCATAAAAGTGCATCCATCCATCATAAAAGTGCATCTATCATCATGAAAGTGCATCCATCCATCATAAGTGCATCCATCCGTCATAAAAGTGCATCCATCCGTCATAAGTGCATCCATCCATCATAAAAGTGCATCCATCCGTCATAAAAGTGCATCATAAAAGTGCATCCATCCATCATAAAAGTGCATCCATCCATCATAAGTGCATCCATCCGTCATAAAAGTGCATCCATCCATCATAAAAGTGCATCCATCCATCATAAAAGTGCATCTATCATCATGAAAGTGCATCCATCCATCATAAGTGCATCCATCCGTCATAAAAGTGCATCCATCCGTCATAAGTGCATCCATCCATCATAAAAGTGCATCCATCATCATGAACGTGCATCTATCATCATGAAAGTGCATCCATCCATGATAAAAGTGCATCCATCCATCATAAAAGTGCATCCATCCATCATAAGTGCATCCATCCGTCATAAAAGTGCATCCATCCGTCATAAAAGTGCATCCATCCGTCATAAAAGTGCATCTATCATCATGAAAGTGCATCCATCCATCATAAAAGTGCATCCATCCGTCATAAAAGTGCATCCATCCATCATAAGTGCATCCATCCGTCATAAAAGTGCATCCATCCATCATAAGTGCATCCATCCGTCATAAAAGTGCATCCATCCATCATAAGTGCATCCATCCATCATAAAAGTGCATCCATCCGTCATAAGTGCATCTATCAGCATAAAAGTGCATCTGTCCATCATAAAAGAGCATCTATCCATCATAAAAGAGCATCTGTCCATCATAAAAGTGCATCTGTCCATCATAAAAGTGCATCTGTCCATCATAAATGTCCAAAAAAATATACCCATTCACTGCCATTATAAAGCTTGGAAGAGTCAGGACATTTTTTAATATAACTCTGATTGTGTTCATCTGAAAGAAGAATGTCATACACACCTAGGATGACTTGAGGGAGAGTAAACCATGGGCTAATTTTCATTTTTGAGTGAACTATCCCTTTAAGTTGGGGTTATTTAGCATTTTATTAATAACTGCAAAAACCTTTTGTTTGAGTCTTGTGATGGAAATTATTTAAATAAATGCAAATTATATTTACCTCAAATAAACTGTTCGTTTTCGGTCAAATTGCCTTGTGAATGGGAGTGCTTGGGCCACTGCAGTGATAGCATCAAAATCGCTATTTTTAAAACACTAATGCGGCTCAACACAACATGAAACTGTGCTGGAAGTGTCACCAGCGGCTCTACACATGAACTCCAGCACTGAGAACAGTGTGTGTGTACACAGAGTTTACTAAAGAGGAAGGTTCTGTACGACTCACTTCATCAGTTAGTGTTCCCGGTGGCTGGAATTGTGTCAGTCAAAAGTAGTCGATCTCCGAACGCAGCGTAATGAACTGAGCTTTCCATCTTCACTCGCTCATGTTACGTTTTCAACATCTTCATCTGTGTTTAGTGTGTAGTGTTGCTGTGTGATCATGAAAAGCTCCAGTTCTTCTCTATATCAGTGTCTGTGAAACGCCAGAAACGCCTCCAGTGTAGTCTTGAGTTTCTTCCTCATTTGAATAATTCATGCGCAGAATAAAGGGGCGGGGCCTGGTTGAGTTAGTTAGTAGTGTGTTAAACTGGTGGTTATGGTAAGGGGCGGGACATTTCCCAAACACACTCGAAGCGCTCGACCAATCACAACACACTGCTCCAGCCGACCAATCAGAGCACAGTGTGCTTTTCAGAAGGAGGGGCTTCATAGAGACAGGAAGTAAACAGAGCGTTACTGACAGACTGGGAAGAGAGGAGCCGCAACAATGGAGAATATGAGGAGAATAATGTTCTAGTATATTAAATTGTGTGTGTGTGTGTGTTTTCCAGCGTGCTACAACTGCGGCAGAGGCGGCCACATCTCCAGGGACTGCAAGGAGCCGAAGAAGGAGCGCGAGCAGGTTTGCTACAACTGCGGGAAAGCGGGTCACATGGCGCGCGACTGCGATCACGCTAACGAGCAGAAGTGCTACTCGTGCGGCGGCTTCGGACACATCCAGAAGGGCTGCGAGAAGGTCAAGTGCTACAGGTGAGCCATGACGGTTGTAGGAAGAGTGTGTGTGAGCCGTGAGCGGGCCTGATCTGTGTGTGTTCTGCTCCTCTCAGGTGTGGCGAGATCGGACACGTAGCCGTCCAGTGCAGCAAAGCTAGCGAAGTCAACTGCTATAACTGCGGGAAATCGGGTCACGTGGCCAAAGAGTGCACCATCGAGGCCACCGCTTAATCCCATCCTCCATCAACTCCTCCTTTTCTGATTGATGGTTGTATTATTTTCTCTGAATCCTCTTCACTGGCCAACGGTTGGCAGATTAGAGGCTAATTCCCAGGCCAGTGAGCTCTTGACATGTTAAAAGGAGGAAAGGGGTGGAAAAAACTTCCACTTTCTGCATTTAATACAAAAAAAAAATGTTTGTTTAGTTTGGTTAGAGGTGTAAACGTATAATGCTTTGTTAAAGAACCCCCTTTCCATGCCACTGGTTAACAGGGATGTTTTGAGTGAAGAACGAACGTGTCGAGAGATCGGAAAGAGTACGGTAAAAAATAACCACACAGATCAGATCAGATCGGGAAGCAGCGCCGGGCTCTTGAATGATTTGCATTTTTTTGTTGTTTTATCAATGAGTGAGAGTGATTGACCAGCACACGACACACACCCGGTCCCGTCGGGCCAGCAGGACGCAAGATACGCGGAGAAAACAATGTAAAGCAAACTACTTTATAGCAGATTCAGAACGTGATATTCTTTGTAAAACACGGGGTTTCCAGTCGAAGGCCTCGTCCGTGGAGTTTAGGTCGTTCTACCCGAGGTGAAAACTTCATAAACGTGAGAAGAGAAGAAATGCAAACAAGGGGTCATAAAACAGATTCGGAGTTTGAAGAAAGGTGAATGTTTTCACAGAAATCAAATGTTATTTTTGTACAATATCACTTTAGACTACTCTTAAAAAAAAAAAAAAAAAAAATTATGATGAATAATAATAATAATAATAAAAAACTATCATTTGCTTGTACTCAGTTTTTAAGTCGGAAGGTAAACGCAACTGAAGTTCTAGGACATAGAAATGTAATTTTAAACTATCAATAAATCTGGAGGAGGAAGGGGTGTAAAGACTGAAGCTTCGTCTCTGAGTCGTGTGTGTTTACTCTGCACTCACACACACACATATATATGAGACAATATTATATATATATATATTACACACACTTGTATAAATTTATATATGTATGAATGTATATGTGTTATATATATATATATATCTATATATATATATATATATATATGTATTTGTATATACAAAAAATAAAAGTATTATAGGCAAATGACTTTTTTAGTTAAAACATTAAATATATTTTATATAAAATATATATTAGTGCGGTCAAATCAATTAATTGTGAATAATTGCATCTAACATAAAAGTGTGTGTGTATATTCTAAAAATAAAAAAGTATGATAATCATAGATCATCAGAAGTCATTAAAAGTTGTATTTTCAGTTGAATTTGGAGAAACCACACGTTTGTTGTGTTGAGCTATTTAGTTTACTTTAGTTTGATTTGTTCATTGCAAACAGCAGAAAGTCTGTTCATTTTGCCAATAAACCTGATTTGCATTAGGGCTTGAATAATTTCGATTACAACTGTATATAATATTTTTAGTTATATTTTCTATATTACACATAAACAGTAAAATAATTGAAATAAAAACTAAAAAAGTTACTTTTTATGGTGAAAATCAGCAAATCTGTGCTTTGCTGTTCATATTGGTGTATATCAGATATAAAAACACTACAGTGATTGTTGTAATCGGTGCAAACTACTTTTCTGTGTTCAGCAATATCAAAAGTGCAAGCCTCGTTTCGAGTAATTTACAGCTGTTTCATCATCAGACACACTGTAAACATTTACACTTAAAGCCATGCGTCCCTATAAACGCAACGCTATCGGATGATAAAGCAAAAAGCATTTGAATGAAACACAAGTAGGCGCTTGATAAAACCTTTGCTTTTGATGTCATGTGACTAATGCTGTATATAGAAACTTTATTTTTAGGACTGTTGAAGGCGAATGAGCCTCTGAAGTAATGCGAGTTCCCACAGATCAATGAGACCAGAGCTAAACATAGAGTGTGTGTAACTGGAGATCAGGAGCTGAACACACACTGAACTGAGTCTCAAAGCAACACACACACACACATGCATCTGAGTTCATGATCAGTGTTTTTCTCATGAGGAGTGTTTTGACCATTACAAATGATGAGAAATGTTAGATTTCACCAGAAACACCATGTCAGGAGAGAGCCTGAGCTTAAAGTCACCGTGAAATCAAAACGGACAATTCTTATTTTTTTTATGGAGTCAAAATAATGCCATGTATGTTTGCAAAAAAAATATTGAGCAAAAACAAAGTTGTTCTATCAAACAAAAATAAAGAATTGCAAAAGAAAAATAAAGTATTGAGAGAAAAAAAAGTTGTTTTGCAAAAGAAAAATAAAGTATTGAGAGAAAAAAAAGTTGTTTTGCAAACAAAAATAAAGAATTGAGAGAAAAAAAGTTGTTTTGCAAACAAAAATAAAGTATTGAGAGAAAAAAAGTTGTTTTGCAAACAAAAATAAAGAATTGAGAGAAAAAAAGTTGTTTTGCAAACAAAAATAAAGTATTGAGAGAAAAAATAAAGTGGTTTAATTTGCAACGCTCCTTTTATTCTGCGCTTCGGTCAAGTGTGTGATCGTGATATCGTTTTCCCTGTGCGCTTCTCTTTTCTGTGTGTTTCTCTTTATGGCACTATTTAAATGTGGGGGTGGAGTCAAGAAACAGGGGCGTGTTCAGCGGACAAGGCCACGCCCCCTAAAATATGACATTATCTGCTTGCAGATCAGATAAGAGTTTTTAATAGAGTGGGAGAAGAATATAATGAATGTATGCAGATTTATACTAAACAACCCGACACCCGTCTCCACGGTGACCCCTAGTGGTCAGAACCGTGTAAATGCAATAAAAACCTGGACCAAAACCTGCATAAAAACACCTTTTACAAATCTAGTGCACATTTTTTATTTAAAGTAAAATCTTTCAAATGCAATTATCTAATCATCTAATAAGATTATCAAGTGTCTATGTTCTTTTATTAAGGGTCAGGGTGTGTTTTGTTAGTTCTATGAATGGTTCAGCTCAACAGGCCAATAGGGGACTACTATCTTCGTTTGTGAATTTCGGTTCCCTGAGATGAGGCTAGCTCACGCTGTGGGAAAACTCCTTTTCTCGATAACATTACATATTAATATTAATATACATTATTATATTGTTACAGTGGGAACGCACTGGGCCATTGCACTGCGATTACCTCTAAAAGTGTCATTTCTACTTCTAATATTTGTTAAACGAGCTTAAATGGTGGCAATATGTATTACAATTATATAAAATATACTATACTGTAAAGTGTGATTGGAAATAAAGGAATTATCATGCAAATTGTGGTTGTATCAAGTATTTTTTTTTAAAAGGTTTGAGGATTTAAGTTAATCCGTGGATATTAATTAATGTATGAAGTAAAAATAAATAAGAAGCTATTATAGTAAAAATGAATCAACTATGGGTTAATAAATAAACAAGCCAATTTGCTGGGTAAAATTAACCCAACATGTGTTCAGCCCTATATTTTCCTATATTGTTTAGAGTGCACACACAACACAATCTGATTTAATAGAGGAAGATATCTTATTTTCCACGTATTTTTGGGGTAAATTGAATATGTTTGGCTGTCTTCCGCTTCCAGTTGTTTTTATCTGTACATAAAAGCTAGTTATGCTTCTTGACATTGTAAACTGTTTTTAATCTTCGCCTATTATTTTAATGTAGTGGCTTAATTATAAACACGCGGACTGTTTTACTGTACTTTACTGTTTTTACAGCGGCTAAAGTCTCACACACTGAAAAATAAGGTGAAAACAAGCAGCAAAGATACAATTATGTCTATACTAAGTCTTATTTATGAGATGAAAAGTCGAAATTATGACAAAAAGTCATAATTATGACAAAGAAAGTCAATTTCTACTTTAACTTCATAATTATGTTTTAGTGTGTCATAACTATTTCTTGGTAACTTTGACTTTTTAGCTCATAAATTACTGTGTCATAATGTACTTAATGTCATCATTTGGACTTTTTAAATCATATGACGGGCTTCCGCAGAAGTCCTGCTGATCTGAATGAAGCTGTCAGTAAAGCGCAGTCTCTTCAGATGAGTGCAGTTTCATCTCTCACCGCTAGATGGCAAATCCTGCCGAAAAACATGCTTTACTTATGAGTGATTTCACGATCATCTCTCAGGAGTAATAGTGATTTTTAGCACCATGAGTATACTCGGAAAATAAACCCACGAGGGTATTTCACACACATCTGTCATCGCTGGCGCGCCGGAAGTTGTCCAGTGTAGCCACACGTCATATCCGTGCGTCGTGCGCGCTCACCGTTGAGTTCACGCAGGATTGAACATCTGAACCACAAACATGGTAAAATAAATATTCCTCTTCAGCTAAAGTCTTTTAAATGATCACTCGTGTATTAGAATAGAGAGTAGCTTTCTCTATCAACACGAACATGAACACTTCTGTTTCAGAAGCGGCGGAACTCTATCCTCGACGCAAACATTTACAAACACACTAATCAGATTCTTATTCATATATATATATATAATACACACACACACACACAGTATGTTGTGATATATTGCTAGTTGTTCAAATGAGTCTTCAACACATGATATCTGACGAAGAGCTGCATTTGTATATGATTATACATGTTTTATCATGAATATGTGAGGAATTAAGAGTGTTATTTTGTATTTCCAGGCTCGAAACGCAGAAAAGGCCATGTGAGTGTGTGTCTTCTGTCATATCTCATATTAATGCTCTTCTTCTTCATATCTCACCGACTGAATGCTCATCTATATGTCATTATAAGCCCCTAATGTGTAGAAATTAGGGGTGGGAGATATTGACAAAAATGAATATCTCGATATTTTTTTCCAATATCTCGATATCGATATTCAGACGATATTTTTGCCATCCTTCAAAGAAATGTGTGCAAACTGGCAAAGAAGGTCCAGTTGGTCTTTTGACTTGCTGCATTTGACCTATGTAGGCTATAAAAGAAACAATAAAGGAGCTAACTAAACAGAATCTGAGGAAGCCCCTATCTTTTTCCACTTACAAAAAAAAAAAAAAAAAAAACGGAACTAGGCACCTTTTGCAACAGTGATTATTAAATCAAACAACAATATTGTTGATGATAAATTCAAAGTAAAAAAAAATATTTTCAAAACGCTATAAATCCATCCATTTTTTCCCCAAAACGCTATAAATCCATCCATTTTTTCCCCCCCCAAAAAATTGATGGTTTGTCTTTTAAAAAAAGTCTTTTGTCTTTTATTTTTCGTGTTTGCATTTATGAGGAAAAAACAATATTACGTGTCAGTTCTCCATTATGGACGCGAGCGCTCTGAAAGCGGCAAAAAGACTAAAGACTTTCAAACTTTCACAGAGACCTCAAAACAAAAAGCACAAAGCCTTTCTTTAAAACGAATTTCGTTTTGTATTAATTGTATCTTAATTTTAATACATTTTTCATTAACCAATTTCCTGGATTTAATACATTAAAATTAAATATAAATATAGGCTAGCAATCACAACATAAGGCGCCGGTGCTTACTGGAGATTATATCATCATGAACCGAACCGTAGCCTACTCGCCTCACAGGCCTAAAAAATGTGAAATATATTTACAGAAAGCTGGTTCTAAACAAAACCATCCAAAACAAAATAAAACTATGTAGCCTAATAAATGTGCATTTCTCCGGTGCGTTCACTAGCCTACTGCGAAGATCGCGAGTCATTATAGCCTATCGTCAACTTCATCTTTGCAGCCGACACAGAAATTAATAAACAATTTAAAATGTCTTATTGCAATATTTTACATATTCATAATCATTACTTTTGGTGGATCTTTGAGGCAGCTTTTTAGGTTTATGGCGTTTTGGAAAAGAGCTCTTCACGTAACGTTTCACCAAGGCACAGCGGCCCTTCAGCACATAAGAAAAAAAGAAGAGAAAAAGCACGGACTTACTAATTACGAAACTTTGATGTGGTTGAACAGGTGAAACAGTCACAAATTCCTCTGCAACTCAAACCTTCTCAGTACGAGTTATGAAGGAAGAGAACAGCATTGCAGTTTTCAGCGCGTCCTCCTCTGATTGCTGTGTTCTGACTGAAAAAGTGCGTGCAGGAGCACATGCGCAAACGGTTTGTAAAATGTCCTTTTGTAAAATGACATATGATAAAATAAAAATAATTCATATATAATTTTAAAAACGGTTTTGCGCATGTGCTTCTGCGCGCACTATTTCGAATTTACGTATGCGTTTTTGACGACACGGGACGGGACCATGGGCTGGGCCACTCGGAGGTTGCTTCCGCAAATAGTACTGCCCTACAGTATTAAAAATCGCTACATATAATTGTTTAGAAGGTTATTGTGTGCGTTATTTGTTTTCTCTTTAACTTCTTTCAGCTCTTTTCATGTTTGGGGGGTCGGATTGTACAAATTATGAAATATTCGATATCCCAATTTTGCATATCGTCCAGACAACAATTTGGATATTATCGTCTAAACGATATATCGCCCACCTCTAGTAGAAATACTGTTAATATTATTCCTCTGTCACATCCACTGTCAAATTCAGTGAGTTTATTATTTTGGGGAATATAAAGACACATAAGTGCACATTCTTAGAGTCATCTACTGTCTTTTTAGTTGTAGATTATAATTCTGATGTTATTTCTTTGCTGGGCTCAATTATAAAAACAGTAATCTCTGTAATGTCAAAAATACTATTGTTTAACACAATTTTTATTTTATATATATTTATTAAATTATTTATTGTTTTATAATCGTTGATACAATTTTGTGTAAATTGGTTTTGGCACAAATTAAGATAATCATATTTCACTGTTTTATTGTATTTTTGATCAAATAAATTCAGCTTTGGTGAGCAGAAGAGACTTTCACATACTTGGATAAATGTTTGAACACTAGTGTGTGTGTGTGTGTGTGTGTGTGTGCAGGACGGCTCTGGCCAGGTTTCGTCAGGCGCAGCTGGAAGAGGGAAAAGTGAAGGTGGGTTTAATCTCAGCACTGATGTGACAAACGCTTCTTAATGCTTGTTCTCCTGGTCATGTGACGTGTTCTCCTGGTCATGTGACGTGTTCTCCTGGTCATGTGACGTGTTCTCCTGGTCATGTGACGTGTTCTCCTGGTCATGTGACGTGTTCTCCTGATCATGTGACGTGTTCTCCTGGTCATGTGACGTGTTCTCATGATCATGTGACGTGTTCTCCTGGTCATGTGACGTGTTCTCCTGGTCATGTGACGTGTTCTCATGATCATGTGACGTGTTCTCCTGGTCATGTGACGTGTTCTCCTGGTCATGTGACGTGTTCTCATGATCATGTGACGTGTTCTCCTGGTCATGTGACGTGTTTTCCTGGTCATGTGACGTGTTCTCCTGGTCATGTGACGTGTTCTCCTGGTCATGTGACGTGTTCTCCTGATCATGTGACGTGTTCTCCTGATCATGTGACGTGTTCTCATGATCATGTGACGTGTTCTCCTGGTCATGTGACGTGTTCTCCTGGTCATGTGACGTGTTCTCATGATCATGTGACGTGTTCTCCTGGTCATGTGACGTGTTCTCCTGGTCATGTGACGTGTTCTCATGATCATGTGACGTGTTCTCCTGGTCATGTGACGTGTTCTCCTGATCATGTGACGTGTTCTCCTGGTCATGTGACGTGTTCTCCTGATCATGTGACATGTTCTCCTGGTCATGTGACGTGTTCTCCTGGTCATGTGACGTGTTCTCCTGATCATGTGACGTGTTCTCCTGGTCATGTGACGTGTTCTCCTGATCATGTGACGTGTTCTCCTGGTCATGTGACGTGTTCTCCTGGTCATGTGACGTGTTCTCCTGATCATGTGACGTGTTCTCCTGGTCATGTGACGTGTTCTCCTGATCATGTGACGTGTTCTCCTGGTCATGTGACGTGTTCTCATGATCATGTGACGTGTTTGCAGGAGAGAAGACCTTTCCTGGCGTCGGAGTGTAACGAGTTGCCGAAAGCCGAGAAGTGGAGGAGACAGGTCAGGAGTCGCACAGTCTCGTGTGTGTGTGTGCGGGGGTTTAATGGATATTCACCCAGAAATGAACATCAGCCCGTGATTTACTCTCCCTCGTCCTAGTGTGTGTGTGTGTCTCCTCCAAGCTTCACTATGGCAGTGGATGGCTGTTTTGTAGATGCACTTTTATGGACTTCAAAACAGTAACGGCCATCCACTGCTGTAGTGAAGCTTGGAGGAGCCGGACATTATTAATATATCTCGTCTGACAGAAGAGCGTCACACACACACACACACACACACTCACCTCGCTCTCTCGTCTCACACACACACACACACACACACACACACACACACACACACACACACACACCTCACTCTCTCGTCTCACACACACACACACACGAGGGTGAGGGAGAGTAAATCACGGTGAACTATCCCTTTAACAGCTGAAAGTGTGTTTCCTTCCGTTGCAGATCATCAGTGAGATTTCTAAGAAGGTTGCGCAGATTCAGAACGGTGAGAGCGAGATGTGTGTGTGTGTGTGTGTGTGTGTGTGTGTGTGTGTGAGAGTGTGTGTGTGTGTGTGTGTGTGTGTGAGAGTGTGTGTGTGTGTGTGTGTGTGAGAGTGTGTGTGTGAGTGTGTGTGTGAGTGTGTGTGTGAGTGTGTGTGTGAGTGTGTGTGTGAGTGTGTGTGTGTGTGTGAGTGTGTGTGTGAGACGACAGAGGTGTGTGTGTGTGTGTGTGAGACGAGAGAGCGAGATGTGTGTGTGTGTGTGAGTGTGTGTGTGAGACGAGAGAGAGAGGTGTGTGTGTGTGTGTGTGAGTGTGTGTGTGAGACGAGAGAGAGAGGTGTGTGTGTGAGACGAGAGAGCGAGATGTGTGTGTGTGTGTGAGTGTGTGTGTGAGACGAGAGAGAGAGGTGTGTGTGTGTGTGTGTGAGTGTGTGTGTGTGTGAGAGTGTGTGTGTGTGTGTGAGTGTGTGTGTGAGACGAGAGAGAGAGGTGTGTGTGTGTGTGTGTGTGTGTGTGTGTGAGACGAGAGAGAGAGGTGTGTGTGTGTGTGTGTGAGTGTGTGTGTGAGACGAGAGAGAGAGGTGTGTGTGTGTGTGTGTGAGTGTGTGTGTGAGACGAGAGAGAGAGGTGTGTGTGTGTGTGTGTGTGTGTGTGTGTGTGTGAGAGTGTGTGTGTGTGTGTGTGTGTGTGTGAGAGTGTGTGTGTGTGTGTGTGTGTGAGAGTGTGTGTGTGAGTGTGTGTGTGAGTGTGTGTGTGAGTGTGTGTGTGAGTGTGTGTGTGTGTGTGAGTGTGTGTGTGAGACGACAGAGGTGTGTGTGTGTGTGTGTGAGACGAGAGAGCGAGATGTGTGTGTGTGTGTGAGTGTGTGTGTGAGACGAGAGAGAGAGGTGTGTGTGTGTGTGTGTGAGTGTGTGTGTGAGACGACAGAGGTGTGTGTGTGTGTGTGTGAGACGAGAGAGCGAGATGTGTGTGTGTGTGTGAGTGTGTGTGTGAGACGAGAGAGAGAGGTGTGTGTGTGTGTGTGTGAGTGTGTGTGTGAGACGAGAGAGAGAGGTGTGTGTATGTGTATTAGAGCCCGACCGATATGGATTTTTGGGCGCCGATACCGATAAAAAAAAGCCAGATACCGATATATCGGCCGATATTATTTATGTGTATATTACAATACAGTAGCAATATTATTTATGTGTATTATAGTACAGTAAGTTTGGACACACTTTCCAATTGGTGTGTACAAACTTTTGATGGGTACTGTATATAGAATACACAGTATAAACAGAATAAATATATAAACTAGGGCTGTCAATCGATTAAAAATTTTAATCGATTAATCGCATGATGGTCATGAGTTAACTCTTTTAGTTAATTTTTTATTTGTTCTAAATGTACCTTAAATTAATACTTTTCAAGTTTGTAATACTCTAATCAATGTGGGCATGGATAAATATGGATGCTTTATGTAAATGTATGTTTATTATTGAAACAATAGTCAATATAGAGCATGAAGACGAGACATGTTTCAAAGGTCATAGATGTTTTTCAAAGAACTTGTTCATGTCTCTCTCTGTGCCCATTTTGATGAAGCTAAATTCTCAATAAAACTGTCTTCATTGGTATATTTGACTGTTTCTGTTGTCAAACAACGGAATGAATATGAAATGGTGACTGAAACGCGACCCATTAAGACATAACCAGCTCTCCCTTCCAAGATGTTAATCTGCACAAAAATCCTGATAATCGAGCCGTCGTCTGATGAAATCAAATACACATAAGATAAACACAATATCTGTTTTGCGATTTCGGCTATACTTGCATGTAAAATTAGAGAAGCAACATCATATCTGTGTTTAACTGAATTAAAGCGCTGCTCCTCTCTCCAGCGCGAGACGCAGAGAGAGAGCGAGAGAGAGAGAGGCGCGCGCGCGTGCTGGAAGAGCAGTACTCAGAAACTAGGCTAAATAAGGTTTGGGCGCTTTGTTGAAGGGAAAAAATCGCTAAATGGGTCTGCAATGTCGCTAAGTTGGCAACACTGTGTATCTCCATTTCTCCAACTAGGTTTTGGGCCACGGGTCAAACAGAAAATACGCGCTGCGTTAATCGAGCGTTAAAAAAATAGTGCCGTTAATATGATTTTGCGTTAACGCGTTATTAACGCGCTATCTTTGACAGCCCTAAAATAAACGTTTTGCAATGATAACTCAAATGTGGTGATTAAACACTTGTGTGACAAAGATATGTAATGGAGGCAGGGTGAATGATAGAATGAGAATTTGAGCTGTAACCAAACTAGTTTGCATTGCATTTTATATTATATTATGTTCTAAATACTCTTCTATTTTTAATCTTAATATCTCTAATATCTACCAGTGGAGGAAGAACTCAGATCTTTTTAGTAAAGTAAAATTAATAATATCATAATGAAAACGTTTATAGTTACATATGTACTACAGTAGTTTTATACTATTTTAAATAAGTAGTAAGCAAAATGTACAAAACGTGAAACTAGGCTATAGGGCTGGACCCGAATATTCGAATATTCATTCGGTGGGTTGGTATTTGATTTGAAAATTTGACATTCGAATATTTGTTGTTGTTGTTTTTTTCACATCTGGGATCCCCCACGAAATGGTTCTCATTCGCGCTTGAATAAGGCCGGTGTCGTGCCGAATTTCTACCCCCGCCAAATTATTACCCCCCGAGTATTGGTAGGTTTAGATTAGTTGTGGGGGAGGGGTTAGGATTAGGGGTGGGGTTAGGATTAGGCAATCAGGTACTGACTTCAACTCGGGGGGTAATAATTTGGCAGGGAGTCGAAATTCGGCACAACACCGGCGACACACTGACTGCGTGGCATGGCCGTTTTTATTTCGGCTCCCATGTTAACAGGCTGCCTGCGTGAGACACGCATCTCTCAGGCGCGGCTCGAGCCACGCGGAAAACGCATGCACGCTAGAAATAGAACCGACGCGCAAGTGTTCCAGCAACGGGAGTCTTCTCTGGTAAGAGCGCAGAACAGCGGAGTTTGTATGGAGGAAGTGCATGTCTGAGCTTGTGTTTTGAAATAAAGCTGTGTTGCTTTGACATTGTGGAAAATAGAATAATAGAAACAAAATGTATTAGCCTTTTTACCTGTTATTATCAATCTAAATTAATCTCGTTTTTTAATTTAACTTAATTTCGTTTTTCTTTATTTAAATTTCGTTTTTCTTTATTTAAATTTCGTTTAATTTCTTTATTTAAATTTCGTTTTTCTTTATTTAAATTTCGTTTAATTTCTTTATTTAAATTTCGTTTTATTTATTTATATTTCGTTTTTATTTATTTAAATCTACCCTTTACTGTGTCAGTAATTTTGTTAGTCAGAAAAATATTAGACTAGGCCTACCTTAAAAGTATTGCTTAATTTAACAGACCTGTGTGTGCGTTTTATATCACTAACAGTGTCCGTTCTCGGACGCGTTCTCTGCCGGCGTGAGGTGCGCCGCTTCCCGCTCACGCTGTTCTGTAGTTTACTAAAAGTGTATTAATTCTGAACGTGTCTCGTCTCCATCTGGCTACTTTTAATGCAAAATGGCCCTATATAAAGTGTGATAATTACATCAATTATTGGAATATTGCTTGATGTTGTAACGTAGCAGAATGAGCTTTAACACTGTGTCTACACCGGACGCGCTGTTATTTTTTTGCCACTTTTGCCAGTTCTTTGTAACAGCTTTTAGGTGCTTTATTGGCAGCGCCATCCTTACATAAATCACTGCACGCTGCATTTTTTTAAAATATTAATTTATCGGCCGTTATAAATGCCGATACCGATAGTTAGGAAAATGCCTAATATCGGCCGATAATATCGGTCGGGCTCTAGTGTGTATGTGTGTGTGAGACGAGAGAGCGAGGTGTGTGTGTGTGTGTGAGACGAGAGAGCGAGGTGTGTGTGTGAGACGAGAGCCAGCTTCTCCTGTGTTCTGCTAACTGAGATGTGTGTGTGTGTGTGTGAGACGAGAGAGCGAGGTGTGTGTGTGTGAGACGAGAGAGCGAGGTGTGTGTGTGTGTGAGACGAGAGAGCGAGGTGTGTGTGTGTGTGAGACGAGAGAGCGAGGTGTGTGTGTGAGACGAGAGCCAGCTTCTCCTGTGTTCTGCTAACTGAGATGTGTGTGTGTGTGTGTGAGACGAGAGAGCGAGGTGTGTGTGTGTGAGACGAGAGAGCGAGGTGTGTGTGTGAGACGAGAGCCAGCTTCTCCTGTGTTCTGCTAACTGAGATGTGTGTGTGTGTGTGTGTGTGTGAGACGAGAGAGCGAGGTGTGTGTGAGACGAGAGAGCAAGGTGTGTGTGTGAGACGAGAGAGCGAGGTGTGTGTGTGTGTGTGTGTGAGACGAGAGAGCAAGGTGTGTGTGTGAGACGAGAGAGCGAGGTGTGTGTGTGTGAGACGAGAGAGCGAGGTGTGTGTGTGAGACGAGAGCCAGCTTCTCCTGTGTTCTGCTAACTGAGATGTGTGTGTGTGTGTGTGTGAGACGAGAGAGCGAGGTGTGTGTGTGTGTGTGTGTGTGTGTGTGTGTGTGTGTGTGTGTGTGTGTGTGTGTGTGTGTGTGAGACGAGAGAGCGAGGTGTGTGTGTGAGACGAGAGAGCGAGGTGTGTGTGTGTGTGTGTGTGTGTGTGAGACGAGAGAGCGAGGTGTGTGTGTGAGACGAGAGCCAGCTTCTCCTGTGTTCTGCTAACTGAGATGTGTGTGTGTGTGTGTGTGAGACGAGAGAGCGAGGTGTGTGTGTGTGTGTGTGTGTGTGTGAGACGAGAGAGAGAGGTGTGTGTGTGTGAGACGAGAGAGCGAGGTGTGTGTGTGTGAGACGAGAGAGAGCGAGGTGTGGGTGTGTGTGTGTGTGTGTGTGTGTGTGTGAGACGAGAGAGCGAGGTGTGTGTGTGAGACGAGAGAGCGAGGTGTGTGTGTGTGAGACGAGAGAGCGAGGTGTGTGTGTGAGACGAGAGCCAGCTTCTCCTGTGTTCTGCTAACTGAGATGTGTGTGTGTGTGTGTGAGACGAGAGAGCGAGGTGTGTGTGTGTGTGTGTGTGAGACGAGAGAGCGAGGTGTGTGTGTGAGACGAGAGAGCGAGGTGTGTGTGTGAGACGAGAGAGCAAGGTGTGTGTGTGAGACGAGAGAGCGAGGTGTGTGTGTGTGAGACGAGAGAGCGAGGTGTGTGTGTGAGACGAGAGCCAGCTTCTCCTGTGTTCTGCTAACTGAGGTGTGTGTGTGTGTGTGTGTGAGACGAGAGAGCGAGGTGTGTGTGTGTGTGTGTGTGTGAGACGAGAGAGCGAGGTGTGTGTGTGTGAGACGAGAGAGCGAGGTGTGTGTGTGAGACGAGAGCCAGCTTCTCCTGTGTTCTGCTAACTGAGATGTGTGTGTGTGAGACGAGAGAGCGAGGTGTGTGTGTGTGTGTGTGAGAGACGAGAGAGCAAGGTGTGTGTGTGAGACGAGAGAGCGAGGTGTGTGTGTGAGACGAGAGCCAGCTTCTCCTGTGTTCTGCTAACTGAGATGTGTGTGTGTGTGTGTGAGACGAGAGAGCGAGGTGTGTGTGTGTGTGTGTGTGTGTGTGTGTGAGACGAGAGAGCGAGGTGTGTGTGTGAGACGAGAGCCAGCTTCTCCTGTGTTCTGCTAACTGAGATGTGTGTGTGTGTGTGTGAGACGAGAGAGCGAGGTGTGTGTGTGTGAGACGAGAGAGAGCGAGGTGTGGGTGTGTGTGTGTGTGTGTGTGTGTGTGTGTGTGTGAGACGAGAGAGCGAGGTGTGTGTGTGAGACGAGAGCCAGCTTCTCCTGTGTTCTGCTAACTGAGATGTGTGTGTGTGTGTGTGAGACGAGAGAGCGAGGTGTGTGTGTGTGTGTGTGTGTGTGTGTGTGAGACGAGAGAGCGAGGTGTGTGTGTGAGACGAGAGCCAGCTTCTCCTGTGTTCTGCTAACTGAGATGTGTGTGTGTGTGTGTGAGACGAGAGAGCGAGGTGTGTGTGTGTGAGACGAGAGAGAGCGAGGTGTGGGTGTGTGTGTGTGTGTGTGTGTGTGTGTGTGTGAGACGAGAGAGCAAGGTGTGTGTGTGAGACGAGAGAGCGAGGTGTGTGTGTGTGAGACGAGAGAGAGCGAGGTGTGGGTGTGTGTGTGTGTGTGTGTGTGTGTGTGTGTGAGACGAGAGAGCAAGGTGTGTGTGTGAGACGAGAGAGAGCGAGGTGTGGGTGTGTGTGTGTGTGTGTGTGTGTGTGTGTGTGTGTGTGTGTGTGTGTGTGTGAGACGAGAGAGCGAGGTGTGTGTGTGAGACGAGAGAGCGAGGTGTGTGTGTGTGAGACGAGAGAGAGCGAGGTGTGGGTGTGTGTGTGTGTGTGTGTGTGTGTGTGTGTGAGACGAGAGAGCAAGGTGTGTGTGTGAGACGAGAGAGCGAGGTGTGTGTGTGAGATGAGAGCCAGCTTCTCCTGTGTTCTGCTAACTGAGATGTGTGTGTGTGTGTGTGAGACGAGAGAGCGAGGTGTGTGTGTGTGTGTGTGTGTGTGTGAGACGAGAGAGCGAGGTGTGTGTGTGAGACGAGAGCCAGCTTCTCCTGTGTTCTGCTAACTGAGATGTGTGTGTGTGTGTGTGAGACGAGAGAGCGAGGTGTGTGTGTGTGTGTGTGTGTGAGACGAGAGAGCGAGGTGTGTGTGTGAGACGAGAGAGCGAGGTGTGTGTGTGAGACGAGAGAGCAAGGTGTGTGTGTGAGACGAGAGAGCGAGGTGTGTGTGTGTGAGACGAGAGAGCGAGGTGTGTGTGTGTGAGACGAGAGAGCGAGGTGTGTGTGTGTGAGACGAGAGAGCGAGGTGTGTGTGTGTGTGTGTGTGTGTGTGAGACGAGAGAGCGAGGTGTGTGTGTGAGACGAGAGCCAGCTTCTCCTGTGTTCTGCTAACTGAGATGTGTGTGTGTGTGTGTGTGAGACGAGAGAGCGAGGTGTGTGTGTGTGTGTGTGTGTGTGTGTGAGACGAGAGAGCGAGGTGTGTGTGTGTGTGTGTGTGTGTGTGTGTGAGACGAGAGAGCGAGGTGTGTGTGTGAGACGAGAGCCAGCTTCTCCTGTGTTCTGCTAACTGAGATGTGTGTGTGTGTGTGTGTGAGACGAGAGAGCGAGGTGTGTGTGTGTGTGTGTGTGTGTGTGTGAGACGAGAGAGCGAGGTGTGTGTGTGTGTGTGTGTGAGACGAGAGAGAGAGGTGTGTGTGTGTGAGACGAGAGAGCGAGGTGTGTGTGTGTGAGACGAGAGAGAGAGGTGTGTGTGTGTGAGACGAGAGAGCGAGGTGTGTGTGTGTGAGACGAGAGAGAGCGAGGTGTGGGTGTGTGTGTGTGTGTGTGTGTGTGTGTGTGTGTGTGTGTGTGAGACGAGAGAGCGAGATGTGTGTGTGTGTGTGTGTGTGAGACGAGAGAGCGAGGTGTGTGTGTGTGTGTGAGACGAGAGAGAGAGGTGTGTGTGTGTGAGACGAGAGAGAGAGGTGTGTGTGTGTGAGACGAGAGAGAGCGAGGTGTGTGTGTGTGTGTGTGTGTGAGACGAGAGAGCGAGGTGTGTGTGTGTGTGTGAGACGAGAGAGAGAGGTGTGTGTGTGAGACGAGAGAGCGAGGTGTGTGTGTGTGTGTGAGACGAGAGAGAGAGGTGTGTGTGTGTGAGACGAGAGAGAGAGGTGTGTGAGACGAGAGAGAGCGAGGTGTGTGTGTGTGTGTGTGTGTGTGTGAGACGAGAGAGCGAGATGTGTGTGTGTGTGTGTGAGACGAGAGAGCGAGGTGTGTGTGTGTGTGTGTGAGACGAGAGAGCGAGGTGTGTGTGTGTGTGTGAGACGAGAGAGAGAGGTGTGTGTGTGTGAGACGAGAGAGAGAGGTGTGTGTGTGTGAGACGAGAGAGAGCGAGGTGTGGGTGTGTGTGTGTGTGTGTGTGTGTGTGTGTGTGTGAGACGAGAGAGAGAGGTGTGTGTGTGTGAGACGAGAGAGAGAGGTGTGTGTGTGTGTGTGTGTGTGTGAGACGAGAGAGAGAGGTGTGTGTGTGTGTGTGTGTGTGTGTGAGACGAGAGAGAGAGGTGTGTGTGTGTGTGTGTGTGTGTGTGTGTGTGTGTGTGTGTGTGAGACGAGAGAGAGAGGTGTGTGTGTGTGTGTGTGTGTGTGTGTGTGTGAGACGAGAGAGAGAGAGGTGTGTGTGTGTGTGTGTGTGAGACGAGAGAGAGAGAGGTGTGTGTGTGTGTGTGTGTGTGTGTGAGACGAGAGAGAGAGGTGTGTGTGTGTGTGTGTGTGTGTGTGAGACGAGAGAGAGAGGTGTGTGTGTGTGTGTGTGTGTGTGTGTGAGACGAGAGAGAGAGGTGTGTGTGTGTGTGTGTGTGTGTGTGTGTGTGTGTGTGAGAGACGAGAGCCAGCTTCTCCTGTGTTCTGCTAACTGAGATGTGTGTCCCTCAGCCGGTCTGGGCGAGTTTAAGATCCGCGACCTCAACGATGAGATCAACAAACTGCTCCGGGAGAAGGGACACTGGGAAGTGCGGATCAAGGAGCTCGGCGGACCGGACTATCGGGTGAGCGTCAGGACACACTCACCGAAACTAAACAGGAAGTGAAGTAAACAGAAGAGAGTCAGAATAAGGGTCCTCATAACAGACCGTGAGCCTGACAGTCCGCTCGTCAGGACATGCTTATATATCTCAGCATCATCATCATCATCATCGTCTTCGTCTCCGCGTGCACAGGCTCACTCAGCGCAGGTACACCGTTACACCAGTAGGTGGCGGACTGTCTTTGAGTGAGTCATCAAACCGTTCATTCAACGAACACGTTCAAAAACGCGGTCAGTGTTGATTATTTTCCAGTTTGAGCTCCACTTTTCAAGGCTCAGCTGATGCCTGCGGCTAACGCTAACGCTAACGCTACACTGAGTAGAGACGATGGCATTGATCAGCGCTGACGCCATTCATGGTAAATACCCTTAAACGTGAAAAGGATGATACGACAAATATTAAGCTTTCCCTTGGACACGGCAGCCTTTCCACCAATGGCTTGACCTGAGAGCCAGACACAGGTCACCGCACGCGCTCAGTTGCAGTCTGGTTATCATTATTAACTTATTTAGCATTCAATGCACATGCGCGAAGTTCAAAACAAGAAGGGTGTAGCCTTCTGGAAAAGGAAACGTGTGAATACCGCGGTTCTTGCGTTGCTCATCGGTTAGCCTGTCAGTCGGGTGTCGCGACAGCCCGAACAAGTTTGAGCTTTTCCTGCAGTTTAGATCTCCGGTTTCTGTCCGCCTGTCCCGCGACCGGCTTCGGGAGAGTTGGGATGTAGTGCTTGAAGTGTTCTAGGGCGGTTTATGATGGATTAGCTCAAGCGGAGACGCTCCAGGCGAATAGAGGAAACATGAACTGATAAAAACTGTCAACAGCCATAAAAAATCCATTTTCGCCCCGTTTTTAGGTATAAAATGTTGTATAAATCAGAATCTGAATGATATGTGAACAAACCCCTGTGTAAAACCCTCAAGAGTACAGACGGGATACAGCTGGGAGCGTCGGTGTGTGTAAGGATTCCGGCTCAGAGTGTGAGGAGAAAACAGCCTTTAAAATCGACATCAGCCAATGAGTGAGACGCCCCATTGTACTAAAAAATAAATAAAACCAAAAAATTATATATATATATGTAACTTTGCTTTTCATTTATTACTTAAAGCTCTCTTGAAGTTCTTCGATCCCACTGCAAACACTACTAGCCTAACTGATAAACTTCACACATTATTAAAGACGGGAACAGTCAATAATAAAATAAGAACAAATACACACATTACAAGCAGAGATTAATACTAAATAGTAGTGTATGAGGTACAGAAATGAACAATTAGGTCTAAATGTAAAATAACACTGTTATTAGACACTGTGTTTGTTAAAGCTGATAGCATTAATATTAGGCTACTGTCACTTTAAGAGCGAATAAACCGACTAACACACCCGGGTTCTTCCTCAACTGTTCACTCATGACAGAACCGAGAGAACACTCGCAGAGACGGTGTTTAGACATAATATTGTGTGTGTGTGTGTGTGTGTGTGTGTGTGTGTGTGTGTGTGTGTGTGTGTGTTCAAGGAAGCGTGGAGGAGGAATCAGTTCGGCGAGCGCTGTCTGAAACACACACACTGTTTGAATGTGTATATTGGCGAGACCAAACCCGTCCCAATGATAAACTGTCACTCTATGATGATGATAAACTCATTTACTGAACAACACAAAAAGCTCATGTGACTCCCTCAGCGGAGGCTGTGATTGGCTAATTGGAGTAACCAGTGGACCAATGGCGTCGCAGCATCTCTGATGTTGGTTTGGTGTTTCTGAAAGAGTGTGTGTGATCAGAATTAGAGCCCGACCGATATGGATTTTTGGGCGCCGATGCCGATACCGATAAAAAAAAGCCAGATACCGATATATCGGCCGATATTATTTATGTGTATATTATAATACAGTAGCAATATTATTTATGTGTATTATAGTACAGTAAGTTTGGACACACTTTCCAATTGGTGTGTACAAACTTTTGATGGGTACTGTATATAGAAAAACAGTATAAACAGAATAAATACAGTATATAAACGTTTTGCAATGATAACTTAAATGTGGTGATTAAACACTTGTGTGACAAAGATATGTAATGGAGGCAGGGTGAATGATAGAATGAGAATTTGAGCTGTAATATTTTATATTATATTATAATATAATATATAGCATTTTATATTATATTATATTCTAAATACTCTTCTATTTTTAATCTTAATTTCTCTAATATCTACCAGTGGAGGAAGAGCTCAGATCTTTTTAGTAAAGTAAAATTAATAATATCATAATGAAAACGTTTATAATTACATATGTACAGTAGTTTTATACTATTTTAAATAAGTAGTAAGCAAAATGTACTAAACGTGAAACTAGGGCTGGACCCGAATATTCGAATATTCATTCGGTGGGTTGGTATTCGATTTGAAAATTTGACATTCGAATATTTGTTGTTGTTTTTTTTGTTTTGTTTTTTACATCTGGGATCCCCCGCGAAACGGTTCTCATTCGCGCTTGAATAAGGCCGGCGACACACTGACTGCGTGGCATGGCCGTTTTTATTTCGGCTCCCATGTTAACAGGTTGGAGTTTGCACACTGCCTGCGTGAGACACGCATCTCTCAGGCGCGGCTCGAGCCACGCGGAAAACGCATGCACGCTAGAAACAGAACTGACGCGCAAGTGTTCCAGCAACGGGAGTCTTCTCTGGTAAGAGCGCAGAACAGCGGAGTTTGTATGGAGGAAGTGCATGTCTGAGCTTGTGTTTTGGATTAAGCTGTGTTGCTTTGACATTGTGGAAAATAGAATAATAGAAACAAAATGTATTAGCCTTTTTACCCGTTATTATCAATCTAAATTAATCTCGTTTTTTAATTTAACTTAATTTCGTTTTTTCTTTATTTAAATTTCGTTTAATTTCTTTATTTAAATTTCGTTTAATTTCTTTATTTAAATTCCGTTTTTCTTTATTTAAATTCCGTTTTTCTTTATTTAGGCTAAATTTCGTTTAATTTCTTTATTTAAATCTACCCTTTACTGTGTCAGTAATTTTGTTAGTCAGAAAAATATTAGACTACCTTAAAA
>CM040813.1:919372-1031872 GCA_022829025.1 Squalius cephalus | reverse complement strand
GATGAGCCGAGCAGCACGAGACCCACTTCATTCAGGCCTGTGTGTGTGTGTGTGTGTGTGTGCGTGTGTGTGTGTGTGTGTGCTCTGCGACAGTCGTGGCATTGTGTGCTGATATCATTTTCCGACATGTGTTTCTCATTTGTGTGTTTAACTGAATGCCGGACGTGCGGCTGCAGGTTTGATGCGACTCATGAGAAGCGTAACGCGCACCGGACCGTCCAGTGACCTGAAGTCACATGACCACCGCATTCCAGCTCGACCTCGAGGCTGATTAAGATTAATGCATTGTTCACGTCAGCGTTATTTCTACAGTACAGAAGCGTTCACAGCAGCTTCACAGGACATTAATGATGCAGACAGAGTTCAGTTCGATGTTAAAGGGGTGGTATAATGCCCTTTCACAAGATGTAAAATAAGTCTCTGATGTCCCCAGAGTGTGTGTGTGAAGTTTCAGCTCAAAATACCCCACAGATATTGTTATATTGCATGTTAAAATTGTTACTTTTTGAGGGTGAGCAAAAACGCGCTGTTTTTGTGTCTGTCCCTTTAAATGCAAATGAGCTGCTGCTCCCGGCACAGGGGGCGGAGCTTCAAGAGCTTGCGTTTTTTCTTTTGTGTGTGTGAGAGAGAGCAGCTCTGATTACCTCACACACACACACACGCAACATTTCAAAAACTTTTAGCCTTTTATGTTCAAACCGGAGTCAGACAATGATGGAGAGACTCAAGAAGAAGTGACAACATGTAGAAGCAACAGGACATTTCTGAACGGTTAGTTGATGAATTTATGCAGGTTATGTGTAGTTATCTTCTAGTCATTGATTAGCATATTCTGTCTTGATAATCTATAAATCGTGTTCCGGGGGCGGGGTTTATGTAAATTCTAGGGTTGGTGATGTCACTAACCCTGGAGGAATGTGGTGTAGTCTCTACCAGCCGTTTGTTGTAGATTTCTTTAAGAGCAAATATCTCCCTTTGCTTTGAACTTTGAGCGTTGTAACTTTGCAGATGTTGTTTATGCTCAAACAGCAACATTACACACTAAATCATAATCAACCAGCCCTTTAAGTGTAAATCCTGTGTTTCCGTCCCGCAGTCATAGCCGAATTCTGCTTATCGATTCCAATAAGGTAAAAAAAAAAAATCTTGGATGTTCACATTTAGTCTTAGTGCAAAACATTCAATTGTAACTGAATATCATGAGCAAAAATCTACAGGCTAAAGAACTCTTACACACAGAGCAAATAGCAGTCGCGACAACTAGAAACAACCGAACACAGATGCATCCGCTGTGGATGTGTGTGTAGCTCTGAGAACAGCGAGACGTCTCGCGCTTGAATTGTTTAAAGTCATATTGAAATGCTCACAAAGGAATCGAAATTTTAATTTTATGACAAATCCGATTCCAGACCTCAAGTATTTGATTTCCGATTCCCAACCCTAAGCTCCAACAGGACATTAATGATGCAAACAGAATTCAGTTAAACATGACGTGTGTGTGTCGTCCGCAGTGATCGCCGAGGCGGTGGAGAAATGGAAAGCAGAGAGAGAGTCTCGATTATCAGCGGGAGGAGTGAAGGACACGGAGGAGGAGGAGGAGGAGGAGCACATCTACGCCGTCAGAGATGAAGAGGTGAACATCGTCTCTCTCCGAACCCTCTTTCCATCCGTGCAGACTCCCGTAACTCTCCTGTGTTTCACAGCAGTCCGATGATGAGGCGGGAGAACCGATGGAGGGAGAAGATGCGCAGTCGTTCTTCGCTCATGTTGCCGTTCCCTCGCAGAAAGAGGTTTGTTTAATAAGTAACGTTATTAAATGTTTCCATTGTTGGAAACTTTTTCCTTCATCAAAGCAGAGACCAGGAGACGTTGGGATCGCGTTCTTTTATTGAGAACTTGGCTGTGCGTTGCTGCAGTTCATCCAACAGTCTCATCTAAAGTAACTTTACCTTGCAATTTTATATACATTTTTAGGGGGAGGGATTTACATTGAGGTTTGAACAAAGCATGTAAATGAAGTATACAGGTCTAGGAACCCGCCCCAGACCCCAGAGTGTCACCACTCCTAATCCAATCAGCATAACCATTCAGCGTCTGGGGCTGGGGCTCCAAGAGCCATCAAAGACAAAAGGTTAGAGTCTCCGTGATCTGACTCCGTTAACTTACAATGGAAAAACCGGTCTGGCAGGAAACTCAATAAGCATCATTTATACCTCAAATGCTAAAATCAGTATTCTTCACCGTGATGTTTATGTAAGGAAGCATAGATTCTTAAATTTGTTATTCCACACCATCCACCTATTTTAATTGCATTTTAGGATATTGCATAAAAAATGCTGGATGGAAACACCAAGATCCACTTAAACTTTTTTTTATCCAATAAGAAGATATGCGCATAGTGGAAGCATATTTACCAAATAAAACAGGAGTAACCAGTGGACCAATGGCGTCGCAGCATCTCTAATAATGAGTGTGTGTGATCTGAATGATCTGGTGTAATTCCCTCCAGAAGCGTCTCACACACACGAGTGTGTTCCCGAACACCAGCATCCGAACACCAGAGAACACGACAGCGTTTACTGTTTCGTCTGACGCTCGACACACACTCGTTCATGATGGAGGGACAAGAGTCTGATTGCAGAAACACCTCGGGCCCTCTCTCGCACCCAGCGCAACTGACTTTGTACACCGACGCATGTGTCATTCCTATTTTGCTCCGGACGCACAGCGGACTCTTCCCTCCACAGACGCACGTCGGTAAATTAGGGAATGAACTTGCGCTCCCGGGGGCGGTTCAGGGAAAAGAGGAGGCGTGTTCCGGCGCAAACGTTCCCTGGTGCTATTTTGCAGTTTCAGAAAACAATTCCTCCACTGACCAGGAGAAACCTCGTCTAAAGTCAGTGGCGCGTTGCACATGGTATTCAGAGGCTATTTTAAGAGCGCATGCTTGGCCATAATGTAGCGTGAGCACAACACACACACACTTTGCTTCTCTCATCTACACAGTTTTCATTTTGCAAACCATTCATAATTACAAGGAAAAATATTCCACACGAGGGAAATCATTGTTGTGTCCATGAAGATGTGAAAAAATAGGCATAAATCTAGCTTACACATTTACCCAAATTATCATACGCCTGTTTAAGCGAAGCTAATCTGGGTGTGTTTCTCCATCCCCAATGTCGCTTCTCTGTGTTTTACGGCCCTGATGAGAACGTCGGTCTCCTCGGCTGTGAACCGCTCCTGGCAAATCCGGCGTTATAATAGCAATCCGCCATGGAACAAGCGCGCCTGCTCTTAAAGGGAATGTGAGATGAGCTCTGATTGGTTTATTTCACGTTACGCCCAAACCACACCTATGAGTAATGAAGCGACTTCAGACCAACACATTTTAGATTTGCGTCGGAGAGTCATTTATCCCGCCGGTATAATAGCGACAGCGCCCGAGACCCGCCCACAAAGTTACTTGCGTATCAGATTGCTAAAATAGGGCCTATGGTGTTATTACTGATATTTTTAGCCAATTTCCCAAGAAAATACTATTTTATTTGGATGATTTGTTTGGAAACGCTGCTTTCTCACACGTTAAATTTGCATCTTTGCATGGAAACACAGCTAATGATACTAAAACAACACTGATCGTGTTCCATGTTGTGTGAACATTTAATAAGATGTAAACAGTCCTGATGAAGTTGATGAATCCTGTTGTTGTGTATGTCAGATTGAGGAAGCCCTGGTGAGACGGAAGAAGATGGAGCTTCTGCAGAAATACGCCAGCGAGAGTCTGATGGCCCAGAGTGAAGAAGCCAAAACACTGCTGGGGTTATAGCGGATCTGATGATGAACAATCTCCCGCGCCGAGACCAGAGCCGGGGCTTTAAAGGAGGAGATCACTTCAGAATTTAATTTACTCCCCCCCACGTCATCCAAGATGTTGAGGGAAACACTCCAGGATGTTCCTCCATATAGTGTCTTCAATGGGGTCCAACGGGTCGAAGGTCCAGATGTGAGTTTCAGTGCAGCTTCAAAGTCTCGACACGATCCAGCCGAGGAATAAGAGCCTCATCTAGACAAACCAGCGGACATTTTACAACTAAATAAACATTTATATACTTTTAACCACAAATGCTGGTCTTGCACTCGCTGTGATGCGACACACATTACGTAATCAGGTTGAAAGGTCTAGATGAGACTCTTATTCCTCGGCTGGATCGTGTCGAGACTTTGAAGCTGCACTGAAACTCACATCTGGACCTTCGACCCGTTGGACCCCATTGAAGACACTATATGGAGAAACATCCTGGAGTGTTTTCCTCAAAAACCTTCATTTCTTTTCCACTGAAGAAAGAAAGACATGAACATCTTGGATGACGTGGGGAGAGTAAATCATCAGGACATTTTAATTCTGAAGTGAACTAATCCATTAAATTGATAACTGCCCGTTGTTTAATCACACCTGCTTCACATTAAACCAATGTTCTGGTTATGGATTATAAATGTCAAATGTGCTTGACTTCAGTGCGATGCTTATGTATGTCAGTATGATCCTTATGAACTGTACAGGTAACATTAAATTATTTAGGTTAATTTAATTATTAATCTGTTTCATCTGGACCATACTTTAGACATTAATGTCGTTACACGGTAATCATGTCAAAGGGTGTATTACATGCAAGGATAAACTTTCATTCATCCTTCATTTGTTCAACATGTTAAAGGACAAAAGTACAAAAGTCTCTGTAAATATTTTGTATACTGTTCACTTTGCCTTCTTGGACAAGTAAACTTTTTTTTGTACCAAACTCTTTATACTATGAATATGCTTTGTGTGTAAATGTGTGGAGTATTAACTCACTGAAAACATTCATGCGTTACATTAAGAGTGTGTGATGAGAAACGGTTCGGTTCATGTGACCAGCCAGAGATGACCCGGTCACATGGTCAGGGCTCAATCTAATATCCTCTTCACCCACGATGCCCTGCTTCTGCAGTGGATGTAATGCAGGTCTTGTGTCTTTTTTATTATCTTATCTAGAGATTTTACATTTTTAAAGATTTACGTTTAACTGGCTGTTATGACCAGGGTTGCTGTTTGTACATCTTTAGGCTATATAAACGAAATAAGACATTGTTAGTAATAGTAGTAGTAGTAATAACTCAACTGCGTCATGTGATGTTCATTAAGAGCTGCTTTTTCTGAAAGACTACTACATTTTAATGAGATTTCTCTGATCACTTGTGTGTAAAACGATTGGCTGAAATACTGAAGGCACATTTAAAGTAACTTGGAGGTAAAAAATGTCTTCACATAATTTATCAAACATTTTGCTGTTTTTATGAATGAAACAAAAATGGTAAAGTACAAACATTAAAGGTGCAGTAAGCGACTTCTGAGAAACGATGTTGATATTTAAAATCACCTGAACAAACACGCCCTTTACCCAGAAGACCACGCCCCCATCTCGATAGCTCCGCCCCCAAATAGACTATTTTCACATTTCCAGGTTTCTCAGAAGCAGAGGTCATAGTTGGGTTTAACTTTTGTAGTGTGAATGAGACAATACATTCAATATATTTTTTTTTTGTTCACATTTGCTCTAATACCAAAAGAAAAACTCCACGTTTTCACAAACTTTCAAAAAGAGGGACAAAATAGAGAGAGATTGATAATGGCAGTCAGAAGAGAGAAAGATTTCAACTTTACTGCAGCCTTACAGCACCCGTAACTAGTTTTTTATAATTGATGCAAAAGTAATAATACAAAGTGTAGTGTTATAAATGTACATACATTTTTTTAAATGAAAATATAAAAAACTTTGCAGGATTCACGATGTTGATGACCGTTGAAACGCATCGTCGCAGTCTGTGAAAAGGGCCCATTTACGTACGTGCTATATAACACAGGCTCCTCCCCCCTAATGTGTGTACACGCCCCTTACTGCTGATTGGCTGAGGAGTGTTTAGGTGCTCACTGCACCTTTAAAGAGCATCGTTCACATGCAACAAATGGAAACATTAATAAATCAAACTAAACCTTATCAATGAAATCCTTACAAAAATGCTGTGTTTTAGTAAATTCTGAAATTAATATTAACTAAGATTAATAAATGCTGAGGAAGTGCAGTTCATTATTAGTTCATGTTAACAAATTTAACTAATGAAACCTTACTGTAAAGTGTTACTGATTTCATGATAGCTAACACTTTAATCCATATAATACATAAAATTTACAACATCAACAAAACTAAACATGAATTCCTCATAATTACCTTCTTGATCCTAAATCAAGCTAGCAGTAAGATAGAAGTCTAAATCTGAAGTAAATAATACGCAGTAATATTATCATAATTTCCCTATTTTCGTTTGATGTGTTATGCGTTATATTTGTATCAACATCTTTTCATAGAATTCCAAGGAAAGAAAAGATGAAAAGAACAAAAACTTTTTGTTCTTTTTTGGTCCTTCCGATGTTCCATGTTAGTGAGGGCATCTGAGAAGCATTTTTACTGCAGCTTCGTCGCGTCGCGTCGCCGCTGCGCAGGACGGATGGGGGTGTCTGTCGCGTCGCGTCGCGCTCCCCCATTTGCCGGCGCGGAAGGATGTTTATTTCCTGAATCCTGAGTCTTTCGATGCCTCGCGCCTCCTCCTCTGTCGTCACTCCTCAGCGCTGATAAAGCCCGATGGAGGAACTGGAACCGGGCAGAACTCACTCGCAGAACCGCGGAGGAACCGGCAGAACTCCCAGAACCGCGGATCGAGATGAAGGCCTTCGCCGCGCTGATGAGGCCGTCGAGCGGCGTGTGTTCGCGGCACGTGCGGCGCGTCGTGACGCCCGCGCGAGGACTGAGCAGCCAGGTAGTGTTTACATGCCTACATCATCCGATGTTTGCTCAACCGCTGGATCCATTGTGTGTGTGTGTGTGTGTGTGTGTGTGTGTGTGTGTGTGTGAATCCTCGTTTACTGTAATTTCCTCTCTCCACTGGGGTTGGAGTTATTGATCTGCAGATTCATCTTCACAGCTCAGTTTTCATCTTTTAAATCAGAGGAATTGTGATATTTTTTGATCCCTTGTTCAATTACAATTGAACCTTGTAGTTACAGTATAATAACAAACAATCAACCCTTGTTTGTTATTATACTGTAACTACAAGGTTGGTGTAGTTAATTTTTGTTGTTTTGAGCAACGGGCAGCGGCAGTAAAAAAAACATTACGTATTTCTGATTATACAAAACAGAGACTAATATTATTAATCTGGTCTGCTTTTATATTAGGGATTTAAGTAAAAAAATAATTACTGGTATAGTTGATTGTTATTGAGGAGGACACGGTAACATTAGGGGTGATTATACATCATAGATGTCGTTAACATGCATTTTTTTTTAAATATTACAATGTAAAAACATAAGTGCGATTAATTAAATCTAAGTAGTAGTACATTCTAGTTAAAGACACTTCATACAAAGCGAGACTAATATTAATTATCATGTTATTAATAATTCTTAATGGTTTGTTATTGTTATTTATGCCATTATATTTATGAAAAGTTCTAAATGTTCGCATCATTGTTTTGTTTCCTTATTTCAGTTTTATTAGCCTATAGTTTCATTAGCTTTTATTCTTATATTTTTAGTTAATTTTTTTTTGTAATTTCGTTATGTGCTTTTGTCATTTTATTCATTAAAAAAAAAAAAAAAAAAAAAGTATATATATTTTAAATATTTCTATTTAGGTTAAATCTATTTGAACTTTAACTTGTATTTATTTCCAGTTATTAATTTTAGTGCTTCAACTTAAACTTATTTCAGTTCAGCAACACTTCTAATCTTCATTTAGTTTGTTTTTCAACTAATATCTATATTTTATTATTATATTTGAGCTTTATTTCAGTTAAAAAGAAATGTTTGGTTACACTTTATTTTAAGGTGTCCTTGTTTCAGTTTAATAATATATTTAAGTACTGAGTAATATTCATTAAAGTCCCTCTGTAGTCAATCATTTATCCCTTAAAACTCATCTTTGATCACCAAAATGACATATTTAAACGTTTTTTCCTTGAAAACAAAATGTCTTCATGTCTTAAAATATCTTGACTGTAACTCGACACCCTTGCCTCATGATCGGTTCTATGAATATGCAAATGAGCCCCGCCTCCACTCACTCACTCAGCTCAGAGATCCACTGGTTGGCGATCACACGTTGATCTGATTGGTTACAAGGTAGTTTGTGACGTCAGAAACACCAGCGATTTCAAAGTGTGTTTTTGAGTCTGTCTTTGGTTCACTGCAGTTTTAAGGAGGAAATACTCAGCAATGGTGTCGACTTATGAATTTACACATGCTTTGTCTTAAGGGACCCAAAAATAGACTTTTGTCCACTGTAGTGGACATTATATTTTAGTGAATTTCTCTGACATCATACATGTCACACCTGGGTGTCCTGTAAAGAGCACATTCAGGACTTTTCAGAGACACCAAATGTTTGGAGGTTTCACCATGAAAACAACTTCTCCTTGGTCTTTAAAAATGCCCGACATTAATTTAGTGATCAAATGTAGCATTCTTATGGAAATATGATAATGTATTGTAATTATAATTTAAATTGGACTACTTTTCAAATTGTATTTCATAATCCAACATCTCAGGAAAATGTTAAGGGGTTTCAAATAAAAAAATTACTTTCTGTTCCAGAACAGGGCGTTGATTTCATACATGTCCACTGTAGAGACATCAGGACTTACATCATGTTTATCAGGCATTCTGGGAGACACAACAAGAGAATATGGAAATAAATTATACATCAATATTCCTTTGAAATATTAGATATTATTACTCCAATTAATGCCAATTATTACTCCAATTATTACACTTCTTTTTTCTTTAAATGTTGCTCCAAGAACACATTAATGTGCACATTAGATACAGTGTATAGATACATTGTATTGAATGGGAATATTCATTTATGGCCATTTTACCCACATATTGCATAAAGTAAAATGGTGTATCAATTCATTACGTTATTTCTTTCATAACATAGTTGAGAATAATCTTTATACAAATTTTGGTTGAAAAAATCCTGAAACCCCAAAATGTATTGGTGATTGAAAAAAAATCCCATTGTTTTTGCCTATACATATAATTTCATGTCATTTTATTTTTTAAACAACTTAGTCCTGGCGTCCACTACAGAGGACATAGCATAACGTATGAATAAAATATTATTTTTCAAAAAAATTTTTTTACCATTTGTTTATTGTGCTCTAACCAGTGTGATGACATGGAAAAAACTAAATTCACAAAACTTTTTTTTTTCTGGGTCTCAGGAGGTTAAACACACCACATAGACACATAAACAACATTAAAAGCTGTATTTACACCACAGGGGGACTTAAACAACACTTAAGTTTAAGTTAATGATAATAACCCTGACATAAATGGCTGTTATAAGTAGAGTAATTATTCAAACGAAAGACTTAATTTGCCTGTGATTGAGGTTTTGGGATCAAAATTGAAAATTAAAGTGTCGAAATGATTATGGTTTGATCTCTACTCTGACTGATGTGGATTTGCGTATAGTTGATATCATGTATAATACAGTTTAATGACAGCAGATGTACTCAGAAATGTTGAAATTAAGCACATTTATATTTTAATATTTAATAAATATTTGAAAATGGAAGATGTTTGCACTAGTGTTAAATCAACAGAATAGCTTGAGATTCTCTGAGTTCATCAGCATAAATCAGTGAAGTTCACTTCTGCGAGACCATGTGACCTGGACATGGGTCACATGGGTCAAGTTTCTGAAACTGAGATGTATACAACATCTGAAAGCTGAATAAATACATTTCCATTGATGTGTGGTTTGTTATGATAGGACAGTATTTAAATTTGTAAATCTGGAATCTGAGGGTGCAAAAAAATCAACACATTGAGGAAATCTCCTTTAAAGTTGTTCATTTATGTTGGCGATTGTGCTGCATTCACTCACACAAATACATGTTTGATATATTTACAGTAGGAAATTAACAAAATATCTTCATGGAACATGATCTTTACTTAATATCCTCATGATTTTTGGCATAAAAGAATAATTTTGACGCGTACAGTGTATTGTTGGCTATCCCCGTGCGTCATGTGACTGGTTCTGTGGTGCAGGGTCACAGATTATCATGACTCGGCGTCTCTGATCACACAGTGAAACCAAACCTCTTCCTCACACAGACTGAAGATGTGGGAATATCTGGTGATCTGTAGGGAACGTCGGGATTGTGCTGATAAACATCACGTCTCTTGATGAGAACTGCAGGAGTGATGGACGTGATGGAGGGTCTTCTCGAGAGAGACTCCCTGTGGGACTGTGATGTTGGAGTAAAGCAGGAGGACTGTAATCCTCCAGTGAGCGTTACGAGCGTCCGCCGGGTCGAGTGTGACGCAGCGTCAGCCTCTTCTGGACGAGTTAATCTCCGAGGAGAGAGAGAGACATCTTAGAATGAGGCGATGCGAGTGTGTGTGTGTGTGTGTGTGCGCCACTAAAACTGGATTATGTCATCTTTATTCTGTCTATATCTTTATTCAAATGAAACATTAGGTAACACTAAATCAGTCCCTAACCCTAACCCTATAGTAAGCTCATGTGGAGTCATGTGTGTGTGTGTAGTTCCACTGTAAGGCCAGCTTTAGATATAGTGTGACCAAACAGCCTTTCAGCGATGCGGTCGGTCATATTAGTGGAATATAGATTTCGATGTCAATTTATGAAGCAGATCTCACACAGGAATCACTCATTAGACAAGCAGACTTCTATTGGTCGACATGGCAAGTTTGCGCGACTAACTGGGAGATCCTTCGTCCTGACGTGAACTTTCAGAACACTTGAATTAAAATGAAACTCTGTTTACTGAAGGTTATGAACAGGATTACACAGAGACAGCACACACACACATGGAGTCAGTCTCACTTCTAATCTCTCTCTTTTCTTTCTGCGTGTTCTCGCCCGCTATGCATTATGGGTAGACTTTTCTGAAAGCTGAACAACCTTGTAAATGACAAAACTGTTTCTGTTATTATTAAAGATAATTAATTAAACATTTCTATTCTAATTAATTCACAACAAAACAGATCACAATTCTGAACAGACAACTAAACTAATAACATGCAATTTACTAAAGGCTCTGACAAAATGTTAATTGCTGGAGTCTATTTAAAAATATTTAATTAATTAGATATTTAATTAACATGATTCAATGACTCACTCATAAAGACTTCTCTTGTTTCATTACTGGATGAATCAGCGTTTTTGAACGAATCTCTTGAATGAATGATTCATTGACTCACTCGTAAAGACTTCACTTGTTTCATTACTGGATGAATCAGCATTTTTGAACACATTTCTTGAGTGAATGATTCAATGACTCACTCGTAAAGACTTCACTTGTTTCATTACTGGATGAATCAGCGTTTTTGAATGAATCTCTTGAATGAATGATTCATTGACTCACTCATAAACACTTCTCTTGTTTCATTACTGGATGAATCAGCGTTTTTGAACGAATCTCTTGAGTGAATGATTCAATGACTCACTCGTAAAGACTTCACTTGTTTCATTACTGGATGAATCAGCATTTTTGAACACATTTCTTGAGTGAATGATTCAATGACTCACTCGTAAAGACTTCACTTGTTTCATTACTGGATGAATCAGCATTTTTGAACACATTTCTTGAGTGAATGATTCAATGACTCACTCGTAAAGACTTCACTTGTTTCATTACTGGATGAATCAGCGTTTTTGAACACATTTCTTGAGTGAATGATTCAATGACTCACTCGTAAAGACTTCACTTGTTTCATTACTGGATGAATCAGCATTTTTGAACACATTTCTTGAGTGAATGATTCAATGACTCACTCGTAAAGACTTCACTTGTTTCATTACTGGATGAATCAGCATTTTTGAACACATTTCTTGAATGAATGATTCAATGACAAATACATTTTAGTCACTTGTCTAAGGTGCATTTGAAGGCATTATAAGATATTATTTAAATTGGGCTGAAACGATGCACAAAACTCACAATTCGTTACTCTCCTCGATTTTCAGGTACAGTGGTGCGATTTTGAAACATTCAAGAGATTTGTTCAAAAACGCTGATTCATCCAGTAGTGAAACAAGTGAAGTCTTTCTGAGTGAGTCATTGAATCATTCATTCAAGAGATTCGTTCAAAAACACTGATTCATCCAGTAATGAAACAAGCAAAGTCTCTTATGAGTGAGTCATTGAATCATTTATTCAAGAGATTCGTTCAAAAACGCAGATTCATCCAGTAATGAAACAAGTGAAGTCTTTATGAGTGAGTCATTGAATCATTTAATCAAGAGATTCGTTCAAAAACGCGGATTCATCCAGTAATGAAACAAGTGAAGTCTTTATGAGTGAGTCATTGAATCATTTAATCAAGAGATTCGTTCAAAAACGCTGATTCATCCAGTAGTGAAACAAGTGAAGTCTCTTATGAGTGAGTCATTGAATCATTTATTCAAGAGATTCGTTCAAAAACACTGATTCATCCAGGAATGAAACAAGTGAAGTCTTTATGAGTGAGTCATTGAATCATTTATTCAAGAGATTTGTTCAAAAACACTGATTCATCCAGTAATGAAACAAGTGAAGTCTTTATGAGTGAGTCATTGAATCATTTATTCAAGAGATTTGTTCAAAAACACTGATTCATCCAGTAATGTGTGCTTTTCTTTAGGTCTGTTTTTGATGTTTTGCCCTCTGTTGTGGATCTCTGCCTCTCTCTAACAGTTGGAGCCAGGCTTCGGGTTGCTGTTTGACATCGATGGAGTCCTAGTGCGAGGGAAGACGCCCATCCCAGCGGCCAAGAGAGCCTTCCAGAAGCTTGTGGACGCCAAGGGACAGTTCCTGGTTCCCGTCGTCTTCGTCACGAATGCTGGAAACTGCTTACGGCAGAAGAAGGCAGATCAGCTGTCACACATCCTGGGTGTTCCCGTGAGTCCTGTTCTCTCGCAGCCTCCAGGAGATTTCTGAAATGCTCTCTGTATCACATTCATTCAGCTTGAAGAGATCAAATCATGAGAAATCTAAATAAACGTCAGCTTTCGACATACGAGAGCTTCATGCGCTGGGAGAATGTACACTTCTTTCCCCGGCTAAAGACATTCACACGGAAGTTTATTTTTAAAACTGTGCTTTTTAACAGTTCTATCGAAGCTTGTTTCCGTCACAGAATAAAACATTTAAAAAGATAATTGCGACTTTTTACATCTCACAATTCTGACTTTATATCTCGCAATTTTGGCTTTATATCTCGCAATTCTGACTTTATTTCTCGCAATTCTGGCTTTATATCTCACAATTCTGACTTTATATCTCGCAATTCTGACTTTATTTCTCGCAATTCTGGCTTTATATCTCGCAATTCTGACTTTATATCTCGCAATTCTGACTTTATTTCTCACAATTCTGACTTTATTTCTCGCAATTCTGGCTTTATATCTCGCAATTCTGACTTTATATCTCGCAATTTTGGCTTTATATCTCGCAATTCTGACTTTATTTCTCGCAATTCTGGCTTTATATCTCACAATTCTGGCTTTATATCACGCAATTCTGACTTTATTTCTCGCAATTCTGGCTTTATATCTCGCAATTCTGACTTTATATCTCGCAATTCTGACTTTATTTCTCGCAATTCTGGCTTTATTTCTCGCAATTTTGGCTTTATATCTCGCAATTCTGACTTTATTTCTCGCAATTCTGGCTTTATTTCTCGCAATTCTGACTTTATATCTCGCAATTCTGACTTTATTTCTCACAATTCTGGCTTTATATCTCGCAATTCTGACTTTATTTCTCGCAATTCTGACTTTATTTCTTGCAATTATGACTTTATATCTCACAATTCTGACTTTATTTCTTGCAATTCTGACTTTATTTCTCGCAATTCTGACTTTATATCTCACAATTCTGACTTTATATCTCACAATTCTGACTTTATTTCTCGCAATTCTGACTTTATTTCTCGCAATTCTGACTTTATTTGTTGCAATTCTGACTTTATTTCTCGCAATTCTGACTTTATATCTCACAATTCTGACTATATTTCTCACAATTCTGACTTTATTTCTCGCAATTCTGACTTTATTTCTCGCAATTCTGACTTTATTTGTTGCAATTCTGACTTTATATCTCACAATTCTGACCTTATTTCTTGCAATTCTGACTTTATATCTCGCAATTCTGACTTTATTTCTCAAAATTCTGACTTTATTTCTCGCAATTCTGGCTTTATTTCTCGCAATTCTGACTTTATTTGTTGCAATTCTGGCTTTATTTCTCGCAATTCTGACTTTGTTTCTCACAAGTCTGACTTTATTTCTCACAATTCTGACTTTATTTCTCGCAATTCTGACTTTATATCTCGCAATTCTGACTTTATTTCTCAAAATTCTGACTTTATTTCTCACAAGTCTGACTTTATTTCTCGCAATTCTGACTTTATTTCTCGCAATTCTGGCTTTATTTCTCACAATTCTGACTTTATTTCTCACAATTCTGACTTTATTTCTCGCAATTCTGGCTTTATTTCTCGCAATTCTGGCTTTATTTCTCGCAATTCTGGCTTTATTTCTCGCAATTCTGACTTTATTTCTCGCAATTCTGGCTTTATTTCTCGCAATTCTGACTTTATTTCTCACAAGTCTGACTTTATTTCTCGCAATTCTGGCTTTATTTCTCGCAATTCTGACTTTATTTCTCACAATTCAGACTTTATATCACGCAATTCTGACTTTATTTCTCGCAATTCTGACTTTATTTCTCGCAATTCTGACTTTATTTCTCGCAATTCTGACTTTATTTCTCACAAGTCTGACTTTATTTCTCGCAATTCTGACTTTATTTCTTGCAATTCTGACTTTATTTCTTGCAATTCTGACTTTATATCTCGCAATTCTGACTTTATTTGTTGCAATTCTGACTTTATATCTCACAATTCTGACTTTATTTCTCGCAATTCTGACTTTATTTCTTGCAATTCTGACTTTATATCTCGAAATTCTGACTTTATTTCTTGCAATTCTGACTTTATATCTCACAATTCTGACTTTAATTCTCGCAATTCTGACTTTATTTGTTGCAATTCTGACTTTATTTCTCACAATTCTGACTTTATTTCTTGCAATTCTGACTTTATATCTCGAAATTCTGACTTTATTTCTCGCAATTCTGATTTTATTTCTCGCAATTCTGACTTTATATCTCGAAATTCTGACTTTATTTCTCGCAATTCTGACTTTATTTCTCGCAATTCTGACTTTATTTCTTGCAATTCTGACTTTATATCTCGAAATTCTGACTTTATTTCTCGCAATTCTGATTTTATTTCTCGCAATTCTGACCTTATTTCTTGCAATTCTGACTTTATATCTCGAAATTCTGACTTTATTTCTCGCAATTCTGACTTTATTTCTCGCAATTCTGACTTTATTTCTCACAATTCTGACTTTATTTCTCGCAATTCTGGCTTTATTTCTCGCAATTCTGACTTTATTTCTCGAAATTCTGACTTTATTTCTCACAAGTCTGACTTTATTTCTCGCAATTCTGGCTTTATTTCTCGCAATTCTGACTTTATTTCTCGCAATTCTGACTTTATTTCTCGCAATTCTGACTTTATTTCTCACAATTCTGACTTTATTTCTCGCAATTCTGACTTTATTTCTCGAAATTCTGACTTTATTTCTCACAAGTCTGACTTTATTTCTCACAATTCTGACTTTATTTCTCGCAATTCTGACTTTATTTCTCGCAATTCTGACTTTATTTCTCGCAATTCTGATTTTATTTCTCGCAATTCTGACCTTATTTCTTGCAATTCTGACTTTATATCTCGAAATTCTGACTTTATTTCTCGCAATTCTGACTTTATTTCTCGCAATTCTGACTTTATTTCTCGCAATTCTGACCTTATTTCTTGCAATTCTGACTTTATTTCTCGCAATTCTGACTTTATTTCTCGCAATTCTGGCTTTATTTCTCGCAATTCTGACCTTATTTCTTGCAATTCTGACTTTATATCTCGAAATTCTGACTTTATTTCTCGCAATTCTGACTTTATTTCTCGCAATTCTGGCTTTATTTCTCGCAATTCTGGCTTTATTTCTCGCAATTCTGACTTTATATCTCACAAGTCTGACTTTATTTCTCACAATTCTGACTTTATTTCTCGCAATTCTGACTTTATTTCTCGAAATTCTGACTTTATTTCTCACAAGTCTGACTTTATTTCTCACAATTCTGACTTTATTTCTCGCAATTCTGACTTTATATCTCGAAATTCTGACTTTATTTCTCGCAATTCTGACTTTATTTCTCGCAATTCTGACTTTATTTCTCGCAATTCTGGCTTTATTTCTCACAATTCTGACTTTATTTCTCGCAATTCTGACTTTATTTCTCACAATTCTGACTTTATTTCTCGCAATTCTGACTTTATTTCTCGCAATTCTGGCTTTATTTCTCGCAATTCTGACTTTATTTTTCACAATTGCAACTTTATATCATGCAATTCTGACTTTATATAAGATGTAAACTCGCAATTGTGAGAAAAAAGTTGCAATTATCTTTTATCTATTATTTTTTTATTCTGTGGCGGAAGTTTAAGTGAAGTGTTAAGGGTGTGTTCACACTCACACCCTCAGGGTTTTGTTACGGTGATCCTAAAGCTAAATACACTAGTCAACATCTGAAGTCATCAGAGTTGTCCTGAGACAAGAATGATGTTGTTCAGAATTCCTGTGTGACTTTGATGAACGGTTTTGATCCACTTCAGATGTTGACTAGTGGACATGTTTTGTGGCATGAAGTGTTTGTGTGTGTGTGTGTGTGTGTGTGTGTGTGTGTGTGTGTGTGTGTGTGTGTGTGTGGATGATGACGGCTGATATGGATGTTAATCTGCTTGATTTATAGATTTCTCAGGACCAGGTCATGATGTCCCACAGTCCTCTGCGAATGTTCAAGAAGTTTCACGACAAGCATGTGCTGGTGTCTGGACAGGGCCCTGTGCTGGACATCGCCAAGAAGTATCCTTCAGTGTGTGTGTGTGTGTGTGTGTGTGATCCTCCTGTTCCTTCAGTGTGTGTGTGTGTGTGTGTGTGTGTGTGTGATCCTCCTGTTCCTTCAGTGTGTGTGTGTGTGTGTGTGTGTGTGTTCCTCCTGTTCCTTTAGTGTGTGTGTGTGTGTGTGTGTGTGTGTGTGTGTTCCTCCTGTTCCTTCAGTGTGTGTGTGTGTGTGTGTGTGTGTGTGTGTGTGTGTTCCTCCTGTTCCTTCAGTGTGTGTGTGTGTGTGTGTGAGTGTGTGTGTGTGTGTTATCCTCCTCATCTCCATACGGCCTCGTGTGATTGTTGACCTGCAGATTTTAATTGAGTGCATATATACAGATGTGGCTTTTATTCCTCCTCGATGATGTGAGAGTATTTACAAGCGTAATCTGAGGAATGGGATTATCATAATCCCTCAAATCTCTTGTTGTTGTTTGCGGAGAGAAAAGGCTTTGGTCATAAAGCAGTGATGATGACTCCTTAACCTGTGGATCAGCGTGGGCTTCACTAACGTCGTCAGCATCGACATGTTGCGCGAGTCTTTCCCTCTGCTGGACATGGTGGATCACAACCGGCGGCCCAAACTCCCCGTGAGCCCAGTCACACACACACACACACACACACACACACACACACACACACACACACACACACACACACACACACACACACGCGCGCGCACCCACGCACACACACACACACACATCACTCACTACACACACACACACACACCACTCACTACACACACTACACACACTACACACACACACACACACACACACACACACACACATACACACACACACACCACTCACTACACACACACACACACACACACACACCACTCACTACACACACACACACACACACACACACACACACACACACACACACACAAGCGTCTGAGAAACATTTGCTGCCATTATAATTCTCTACTTAATGAAACGCTGCATCATGAAATCTGAATCTGTCACAATTTGATTCAGTTTGATGCAATTCATAATTTAAAAAATGCTCAAGACTTTTTTTTTTGTGAAGAAATTAATACTTTTATTTACTTCAAATACTTTTAGGATGCATTCGATTGATCAAAAATGTTACAAAAATTCAAGAATAAATTACATTTGACTATATATTCACACAGAAACAGCTGTTTTACTGGAGTTCTGATCAGAAATGTTGTTTATGCACAAACAGAGACATTACACACTAACTAGAGTTAGAAAAGAGAAGTCATACTCAACTTGAGGGAGTTCAGATGGTTTGCACTTTTATAGTCTGGTGTTTTTCTGATGTGTCTAACTGATGATGTGCTGTTGTTTCAGTCCTCTCCTGTGGTGACCCTGCCCAGGGTCGAAGGTGAGATGTTCCTGCTCAAACACACACACACACACACACACTCACACACTCTACTCAAAACACATTAATCATCAGGTTAAAGGATCGCTCTGTTTTATTCGCTCCTTCATATGTTTCTGGGTCAGTCGTTCTTCACAGTAGAAATGCTCATATTTCTGTGAATATTGTTGATGAGAGCGGTCTGGATGATCCTGAACTACACTAGCGCACAGGTTTGGGGTCAGTAAGACTAATCAAAAGTGACAGTGAAGACATTTATAATGTTACAAAAGATTCTATGTCAGATAAATGCTAAACTTTTGAACTTTCTATTCATCAAAGAATCCTGAAAAATAAAATGCATCAGTTTCCACAAAAATATGACATAATAGAGTATTTCTGAAGGATCATGTGACACTGAAGACTGGAGTAATGATGCTGAACATTCAGCTTTGATCACAGGAATAAATTACACTTTACTGTATATTCACATAGAGAACAGATGATTTACACTATAATAATATTTCACTGTTTTTACTGTATTTTTGATCATATAAATGCAGCTTTGACTTAAAATCTTACCGACCCCAAACGTTTACACAGTAGTGTACAGTGTGTGTACTTGACATGTATTTAGCTGGAACTTATATTATAAAAGAAAAACAAAGCAATGATGTAATATAATAAAATGAATAACAGTGTTGGCTTGTGTTGTGTGTGTGTGTGTGTGTGTGTGTGTGTGTGTGTGTGTGTGTGTGTGTGTGTGTGTGTGTGTGTGTGTGTGTGTGTGTGTGTGTGTGTGTGTGTGTGTGTGTGTGTGTGTGTAGCTGTGGTTCTGTTCGGCGAGCCGATCCGGTGGGAAACGAACTTACAGCTGATCGTCGACGTTCTTCTGACGAGTGGGAATCTGACCGGTTCATACGAGAGCCGGCACACACACACACACCTGCCACTGCTGGCCTGCAACATGGACCTGATGTGGATGGCAGAGGCGCACTCGCCCAGGTACACACACACACACACACACACACACACACACACACACACACCTGCCACTGCTGGCCTGCAACATGGACCTGATGTGGATGGCAGAGGCGCACTCGCCCAGGTACACACACACACACACACACACTTGTACATCTATCTTTATGAGGATATTCATTGACACAATGCAATCTCTAGCCGCTTACCCTAACCTTACCCATCACAACTGAGTGCCTAACCCGACCCCTGACCCTAAACCGACCCTTAACCTCATCATAACCTTATCCCTAAAACCAAGTCTTGACCCTCAAACAGCCTTTAAAGGCTCTCAGAGACTGAGGACCGGCCAACATGTCCTCACTCCAATTATCTAAAACTCAAACTGGTCCTCACAAAGATAGTTGTACAAGTACACACACACACACACACACACACACACACAACACACACACACAACACACACACACACTCTCTCACACACACACTCACACACCTGCCAGTTTAACACACTACTAACTAACTCAACCAGGCCCCGCCGCTTTATTCTGCGTATTGATTATTTACAGTTTTTTACAATCGCTATGACAATTTTTTCAATACTTTTAACAAATTTCCTAAACTCTTAACGCATCAACACACCTACAACACACAATTGGCAGAACAGTTAATTTCATGCTCAAAATCACACATTGTAAACTAAACTCCAACACTAATTTTCAAAATACAATAATACACTAGCAACAACACACCATGTCTACCAAAACACTGCAAACATGTCTCAAAATCAAATAATTTTTCAAAACACTAACATATGTTCTCGTCCAACAGGAAGATTTAGTCAATCATAGCACAATGTCATAAAAACACTGACATCAGATGGAATTACAGAAACTGCATTATTTTATATGTGTCAGGTCTGCCCTTATGCAACAGACAGTATAGTACTGATCATAGATTGTGTTTTGCACTGCAGTGTCTTTTGAAGCCTCTCTACATTTTTGTTTTGTTGGGTTTAGGTCTTTTGCTGCAGAAATTCAATAAAAAAGACCCATCTCAGATGCTTTATAGAGTGTACGGTTAATGAAAAAACGAAGACAGAGACAGAATTGCTGCAATAAAGACTTTATTTGCAAAAGGATATTACTGCAAGATAACAAAAATATGCAATATAGCTGCCATTTATTATGTGAAAATACAAAATATATGAACAGAAAAAGCACCAGAAGAATAAAAAAGAAAAAAACGAGTCATCTTCTAATCTGCCCGGTCTTCTGCATTTGGCCACATGTTCTCATCCACATCACACCTGATATCTTCTCTTGCAAGGCATCGTGGGAAGAATATTTTGGCATGCCTTATCCACCCCTGGCAGTGTTCAGCTGTGATGTCTTGGCATGCAGCATCCATTGCATCCAGGAGGGACATTTGGTCCTGTGGATGATGGTCAAAAACCTTCCATCTCTAGGATGAGAAAAACTCCTCAATGGGGTTGAGGAAAGGGGAGTAAGGAGCAAGGAAAAGGGACACCATCCTAGAATGGGCGTCAAACCATGCTGTGACTGCACGGGAATGGTGGAATGCCACATTGTCCCATGTGATCACGTATATTGGCAAGTGGTCTCTCACCTGTCCCCTTTCTACCTCTGGCACAAGTCTTTCGTGCAGGTCTTCTAAAAACAGGAGAAGGCGGTTGGTGTTGTAGGGGCCAATCTCACATTTATGCAGGAGTGCACCATCGTTGGAGGTTGCGGCGCACATGGTGATGTTGGCTCCTCTCTGGCCCGGCACAGTAACTGTGGCCCTTTGGCCAATTATGTTTCTTCCGCGCCGACGCCTTTTCGCTAAGTTAAAGCCAGCCTCATCAATGTAGATCATTACATGTGGGACTTGATTGGCCTCCAACTCCATTACTCTCTGAAAGTAATCAGACACAGTGTATGTAAATGCTTTGCTGTATATCTACTGTATGTCCTAATGTACTCCAAGTTTATAGAGTAGTTTACTGCAAAACACACAATGTATAATACAGTAATGACTGTATTGCATAACCTTACCTGGACGTATTGGTGACGGAGTTCTTTGATGCGCTCACCGTTCCTTTCAAAAGGAACTTTATATAAATGTTTCATTTCTACTCTGTGTTTAGCTAGAGTCCGAGAAATGGATGGTGTGCTGATTGCTGCAATGTTCCTAAAGACAAGGTTGTCCTCTACAACTCTGGACTGAATGTCCTTCAGTTAAATTTCATTGTCAGCAATCACCATGTTGACAATAGCAAGTTCCTGTTCTTCATTCAGGAGCTTTCCTCTGCCCCCTGAGGGAGGTAGACATTGAATCCTTAGAGGGACAAAATACAGTTACATTTTAGAGACCGGAGGCACACAGTCACTGTAATACATGGTAAAATTATTTACACTTTGCAGTAGGAGAAGCAATATCCTACCTGTTTGTTTCTCTAAAAATCCGAACAATTGATGCCACCGTGTCCCGGCTGAGATTTGGCTGTACTCGTTCACCAGCCTTTATGGTTTATGACATGGTCTATTATAGTAGCTCTTATTTCATTAGTTACCCTAGCTCTGGCCCTTCTTTGAGCACCACCATGCATTCTAACTCCTCTCCCTCGCCCCACTCCTCTCCCTTGCCCTTGTCCTACTCCTCTCCCTTGCCCTTGTCCTTGTCCCACTCATCTCCCTTGCCCTTGTCCTTGTCCCACTCCTCTCCCTTGCCCTTGCCCTTGTCCTACTCCTCTCCCTTGCCCTTGTCCTACTCCTCTCCCTTGCCCTTGTCCTTGTCCCACTCCTCTCCCTTGCCCTTGCCCTTGTCCTACTCCTCTCCCTTGCCCTTGTCCTACTCCTCTCCCTTGCCCTTGTCCTTGTCCCACTCCTCTCCCTTGCCCTTGTCCCACTCCTCTCCCTTGCCCTTGTCCTACTCCTCTCCCTTGCCCTTGTCCTCATCCCACTCCTCTCCCTTGCCCTCATCCCACTCCTCTCCCTTGCCCTTGTCCTTGCCCTTGTCCCACTCCTCTCCCTTGTCCTTGTTCCACTCCTCTCCCTTGCCCTTGTCCTCATCCCACTCCTCTCCCTTGTCCTTGTCCCACTCCTCTCCCTTGCCCTTGTCCCACTCCTCTCCCTTGCCCTTGTCCTTGTCCCACTCCTCTCCCTTGCCCTTGTCCCACTCCTCTCCCTTGCCCTTGTCCTTGTCCCACTCCTCTCCCTTGCCCTTGTCCCACTCCTCTCCCTTGCCCTTGTCCTCATCCCACTCCTCTCCCTTGCCCTTGTCCCACTCCTCTCCCTTGCCCTTGTCCCACTCCTCTCCCTCTCCCTTGTCCTTGTCCCACTCCTCTCCCTTGCCCTTGTCCTCATCCCACTCCTCTCCCTTGCCCTTGTCCCACTCCTCTCCCTTGCCCTTGTCCTACTCCTCTCCCTTGCCCTTGTCCCACTCATCTCCCTTGCCCTTGTCCTTGTCCCACTCCTCTCCCTTGCCCTTGCCCTTGTCCTACTCCTCTCCCTTGGCCTTGCCCTTGTCCTACTCCTCTCCCTTGCCCTTGTCCTTGTCCCACTCCTCTCCCTTGCCCTTGTCCCACTCCTCTCCCTTGCCCTTGTCCCACTCCTCTCCCTTGCCCTTGTCCTTGTCCCACTCCTCTCCCTTGCCCTTGTCCCACTCCTCTCCCTTGCCCTTGTCCTCATCCCACTCCTCTCCCTTGCCCTTGTCCCACTCCTCTCCCTTGCCCTTGTCCCACTCCTCTCCCTTGCCCTTGTCCTTGTCCCACTCCTCTCCCTTGCCCTTGTCCTCATCCCACTCCTCTCCCTTGCCCTTGTCCTTGCCCTTGTCCCACTCCTCTCCCTTGCCCTTGTCCTTGTTCCACTCCTCTCCCTTGCCCTTGTCCTCATCCCACTCCTCTCCCTTGTCCTTGTCCCACTCCTCTCCCTTGCCCTTGTCCCACTCCTCTCCCTTGCCCTTGTCCTTGTCCCACTCCTCTCCCTTGCCCTTGTCCCACTCCTCTCCCTTGCCCTTGTCCTTGTCCCACTCCTCTCCCTTGCCCTTGTCCCACTCCTCTCCCTTGCCCTTGTCCTCATCCCACTCCTCTCCCTTGCCCTTGTCCCACTCCTCTCCCTTGCCCTTGTCCCACTCCTCTCCCTTGCCCTTGTCCCACTCCTCTCCCTTGCCCTTGTCCCACTCCTCTCCCTTGCCCATGTCCCACTCCTCTCCCTTGCCCTTGTCCCACTCCTCTCCCTTGTCCTGGTACACTTCTTCCTCTACCTAGTACAGACATTTTTCTTTCCTTCTTTTGTTGCTCTATATTGTTCCCTTTCCACAAAAGATCAGCCCAAAAGGTCCTCTTTTATATCATATGGTCATGCGATTGAAAGAACCTCAACACCTGAGTGTGTTTCCTAGATGGGAATCAGCTGTGATTTATATATTTGCATAATTCAATCAGCTGTTTCTCAGTAACAATAGAATAAAATACAGGGGATATATTTGTGTTTCAATTCACAATATAAACAGTTGTTTACCTTGACTTTAGCCTGTAAGGTTAGGTTTAGAACATGGTGTTATCTGTTCTGACATACAGTGTTAAAGCATTGGTAAATTTGTGTTAATTGTATGCATTGTGTGTTAAAGCAACAAGAAATGTGTTAATAGTATAGTTTACACAGACGGATGTAGTGCTAACTGTGTTAAGAGTTTTGGAAAATTGTTAAAAGTATTGAAAAACTGATACAGAGGATAACTGGACCTTTTTCATGATCACACAGCAACATTACACACTAAACACAGATGAAGAAAAGCAGAATATGTGATCTTAAACAGACAGCAGTGAGTGTGTGAGTCTGGCCATTAATAAACGAGATTCCCGTCCACAGGTTCGGTCACGGCACGTTCATGGTGTGTCTGGAGAGCATCTATAAGAAGATCACGGGTCAGGATCTGAAGTACGAGGCCCTGATGGGGAAGCCCAGTGAACTGACCTATCACTACGCAGAGTTCCTCATCAGAGAGCAGGCGTCCGAGCGAGGCTGGAGGCAGCCAATCACATCGCTGTATGCAGTCGGGTGAGTGACACACGCTCCAGTTACATTCAAGCTGTTGAAGGAATGAAAAATAGTTTTGAAGGAAAAAACTTTTAAATATGTCATATGTCAGTACAGGGAACTTTGATTTCTAACTTAAACTCTCATGAATCTGGAATGCTTTGCAGACTTTAGTTTAAGTTCAACCAAAGTTAACTGTTGTTAAATGTTGATCAATTTAAAGACTTACATTGACAAATAAATAAATAAATAATAGTTTAAGCTTTTCCTGCGCCCCAGAACGCTCCAGTTTAGGTCATGGGACAGACGTATAGTCGCAAGTTGAGAGGTTGATATTTATATAATAAAATACTCAGTTAAAATGCTAAACAAAAGTTAAATAAAAAATTGTTCTCTCTAGAACCACTTTGTTGGATCATTTAGAATTTAGGCAATGTTTTAAAATTTACTCTTCAACTTATAGAAAATAAGTTGTAACCACTCAAAGAGTGGCTCAAATAAATAAAACCATGTGACAATATTTCTATAAGAGGTTTTGGCTCTTTGTATTCACATAGAGCCGACAGAAGTTTCCAGGAGCCGTGTTTAAGAGGCCTATATACAGTATGCAGTGAGACATAAAATATATACATGTATTCATCAAGCATAATAAACATCTTGATGGGTTTTCTGAACCGCGGCGTTAAACCCCAGATCTGTGAGCGTACAGGAGCTGTGGTTGCTCAGTCCGTAACCGCTTCAGGACTATGAAGGTAAAACAGTAGCAAAACTCGAGAGCATGTAAATGTGAATTTGAGAACTTGTACAATAAATATTCGTACTTGTACATGAACATTTACACTCACAGCTCCAATGTGAAAACCTGTAAAATAAAAAACTGAAGTTGAATGTTGAAATTTGCACTCGTAGACAATAGTCACAAACCTGTATTCTGAATCTGAAGCTGCAGACAAGTAGACACAAACGTGTAAAATGCCATTCACAGAAATACAACGACAGACACAAACTTGTAATATATATTTTGCGTTTAATCTTACGTTCACATTCGCGGTACTTCCTCAATTAGGCACTTGCAGCTTCTCAAATCTGTCACTGCAATTTCAAATTTCGCGCCTTGACTTTTGCTACTCTTTTCGCGATATATCAGGTGCAAAACTAACTTGTGCACTTGAAACTCAGAGGCGGTGAGAGGGAAAGGGGGGCGGGAGGAGATGGGGGTCAAAGGAGCCGTTTTATTGGTTGGCACCTAGCCAATGAAATGGGAGTTCGATGATGTCACGAAACCCGCGTGCACTGAAACACTAACATGGCTTAATGCATTAGACTGATATTAAAATAAATAAACGAAATTATCAAACTCAGTAGACACAATGCTAATGCATACTACAGAAAAGCAGATGAGCACAGAATATGACGTAAAACATATGACGTATGCCATATATATATATGCCCTATATGGTATACCATAGACTGTAAAAGACACACACACACACACACACGTACGTATATATATATATAATTTATTTATGTTTTGTTTGTTTTTGTGTGTCCAACAGTTAGGCTAGGGTGAATATTTAAAACATTTACATTTTTCCAAAGCGACTTACATTGCATATTAAGGTATACATTTTACATTCTTATCAGATAATTTAGGTGCATTTTCATATTGCAATGGAATATATTAGATGCATTTTTATCAAGCTTGTATATTTAAGTTCAGTAATTTCACTTAAATGATAATTAATAGGTAATCTTCACTGCCATTTAAGTGAAATTATTGAATTTAAATATACGAGCATCTGAACTCTTCATATATATATATATATATATATATATATATATATATATAAGCAAATGTGTGTTCAGTGCAAATAAACTTGCTGCCTAGTGTTTTATTAATAAAGTAACAAATTATGTGTTTTTTTTATTGTTTTTAATTTTTATTTTATAACTGTTGGTCCATTAAGCCTCATTAAGCGTTTTCTTGGGTTTCGAGGAAAAAGTACAATTAAACGTGTTGCGTTCATATTCTGTGCTCAATTTTTTTCTGTATAGGCTATGCTTTATGGTGTTTCCTGTTTGGTCTTTTAATACCACTGTCTCAATTAAACGCGTTGCGTTCATATTCTGTAAAACTATTCCAGTAAAACTAATGATATTTCATAAAAATATTTTCCAAGCGTTTTAAAAAATAGCTGATACATATGCATACAAATGTTTGCATTGTGGCTGGCGTTGTTCATTGGTGAGGCATCGACCAATAAAATGACTTCATTCCGACCCCAGCCCCGCCCCCGACTCTGCTCTCTCAAGTCTGCATTTACAAGTGCACGAGTGAGTTTTGCTACAGGCATATCGCAAAAAGAGTAGCAAAAGTCAAAGCGCTAGGATTTGAAGTTGTACTGCCAGATATGAGAGGTTGTGAGTGCCGACTTGTGGTTGTACTACGAAACTGAACTAAAGCACAAAGATAAATGTGTAGTACACAATTGTGCCTGTCATTTTGTTTATGTAAATGACACTTTACACATTTGTAACTATTAATCTGCAACTTCGAATTCAAAACACAGGTGTTCTGAGTATTGTCTGTGTGTGCAAATCGATAGATGCAGCTTTTCACATCAGAGCTGCAAGTATAAATTTCAACTTACAAATACAAATATTAATTTGACAAGTTCTCACATTCAAATTAGCAAGCTCTCGAGTTTTGCTACTGTTTTACCTTCATACAGGACGCACCAAAAACAGGGACACACGAGAAAGACAAAATAGAATGCAAAATTAATTAACAAAAGAGAACTATGCAGAAAAAACACATGTACAAGGTGACAGTGAACAAATTCATAATCCGTGCACACTTTCACAATCGTTGTAATATTCAGTTCCTGTGAATAACTGTAAATACTGTTCCAGTCGGTGAAGTTACACAACAATATGCGTATTGCACAACAATAATATTTGGATGTAATATTCAGTTCCAGTTAAAGGAGTATACACAGGTGATGTGTAATGCTCAGGTGATGTGTAATGCTCAGGTGATGTGTAATAGGTGATGTGTAATGCTCAGGTGATGTGTAATAGGTGATGTGTAATGCTCAGGTGATGTGTAATACTTAGGTGATGTGTAATAGGTGATGTGTAATAGGTGATGTGTAATAGGTGATGTGTAATACTCAGGTGATGTGTAATAGGTGATGTGTAATACTCAGGTGATGTGTAACAGGTGATGTGTAATACACAGGTGATGTGTAATAGGTGATGTGTAATACACAGGTGATGTGTAATATCCAGTACAGTAAACTCCACCTGCTGGAACGGTTTCTTACAGTAACTCAATATTACACCACATCACCTGTTCAGTTTTGCAAACTGTACTCACAGATTTGTGGATCATCCCTTATTTTAGAAATCTGTTTTTCTGTATATTGATTTATTGTGTATTGTTAAGATGAATACAACTGTCTTAACCGAAGTTTCCTATGATGTGGCGATGGGGAGTGTGATGTAGAGATGATCTGAGACCGCCCCCATATATGAGATCTAATGTTGTTAGTGTGGAGAATTTTCACGTGTATAAATGCATAGATCCGGCGGTTCTGGTGTGTATTATAATGGTCCAGTGCAGAACCTTTGGTGTCAAGGGTTCTGGGTTCTAATCCGCTCTGAGGAGTGTAGGGTTTTATCCTCATCAAAACCGATTGTGTTTATCAGTGGTTGTATATCAGGCAGGGACACGTTTGTGTGCGTTTCGTTTTGTTTTGTGATTTCACCAGAACGAACAGAGTCTCCGCAACGGATTGAAGCGCGCGTCCGAGTGAAGACTGTGCGCGAGCCACAAGAGAACACCGTGTCCGCGGCGATCAACGCACACTTTCATCACTTTATTTCAAAAACAACACATTTCAGCGCTAGATCGCCTCTTATATAACTAATGAACGACATGAATGCTCTGCTAGTCACAGCCCCTCGCACTCGGACCACAGTGGAGGAAAAGGTTGAGAACCGCTGCTCTAAAGCATTCAAGCTTTACCACAGTTTCATTTGGAAAATAATTATAATTTGGCTTAATTTGGAAATTTTATTTTCAGGTCTATGCTCAAAAAGTGAATAAATAGATTATAAATACAGCCTAAATATAATTTTGCTACCATAAAATCCCCTAAAAATACAAAATATTAAATCAAAAAACTAAAATATAGTACATTCATTTAATTGAAATAATACAACAAAAAAAAAAAAACCAGGTCATGTTTGACGGACACGCTGTTGAAGAGGGTTAAAGGGAGGGTTAAAGCATTCATGAACCGTGCTGTTGTTAACCCTCTAAATGCCTTTAGGGACAAACCTGACATCTGGCATTATCAGGACACACACATATTCCCCACTGCATTATTATACATCATATTCAACATTATATACAGTAGTTTAATATAGTTCTGACACTAAAACTCTGTAAACTTGATTTCTTCTCACACAGATATTTTCATTTTGGGTGAACTATACACAACACATATTGATGCATTTTTGTATTGCGATATATATTGTGACACAATATATTAATAATTATAATAATAATGAAACCATCATTTCATTGAAATAATAAAATGTGACGCGTGAAGAATTAATGAACCGTGTTGTCGTCAACCCTTTAGGGACAACCTGATGACTGACATCTACGGTGCCAATCTCTACAACCGGTACCTGGAGGAGCGTGTGGCGCGCAAGAGCCGAGCCGTGGCCAACGTGGGATCGGGATCGGGAACCATCCCTCGGGACTCGGACTCGGAGAGTAACGGCTGGGAGAGTGAGCTCGCGTCTCCATCCGCAACCTCCTGCAAGTCCATCCTGGTGTGCACAGGTGTGTATAACCCTCACCTGGAGCTCCCCAGGGACGCCGGCCGGAGCGTCACGGAGACGGTGTTCCACGGGCACAGGGACTTCTGCTTCGACCCGGCGCTGGTGGAGCCCGAGAGCATCGTGTCCGACGTGGACGCCGCGGTGCAGCTCATCTTCCAGATGGAGGAGTTCGGGAGCGAGCGCTAGACATCAGGAGAGCACACGCGAGCCGACAGATCTGAGCTCCACTGATCCCGGTTTAACTGTAACGCTCTCAAAAACACGGCTATTGATATCCAGAGTCCACATCCTCTACCTTTATAACAAGCACAAGTGGGAAAACAGCAGCGATCCGCCAGATCTGAGCATCTCTGGTCTCAGTTTAACTGTCCGTGTTTGAGTGTCAGACTTCATACGCCGCGATCAGAGTCGGGAAACACACCGCTCTCGCTCTACACACACATCTGATCAACTGCGAGGCATTGAAGCATGCAAGAAATAAACAAATAAATTAAATAAAAAGGTTATTGCGACTTTTTATCTCACAACTCTCAGAAAAAAGGCAGAATTGTGAGAGAAAAAGTCTTAATTTTGTTTGTTGGTGTGAACAAACTTCCATAGCACAGCTGTTTTAGAGAGAGCATTAGTATTCTGTTATTTCCCACAGTTCAGTGTTAAATCAGAGTACAGTAACTCAAGCTTTTACCGTCACACGCCATTTTCGTGGAATTGTCTGTGTAATACTTTATATTAAATCAATATGTTCTGTATTGTCATCTTCATTGTGCCAGTTTTAGTAATTGTTACATACTCCATTCTTTATACACACACACACACGCACATACATATATGTATTATATATTTACTGGTTACTGTTACATTGTAACATTCTGGTGAGATTTGCACTGAGACGAAACATCCTTGTAGAAAATAAAAGCCATTTACTTGAACGTTTGTTTTTTAATTTTTAGCTTTGCGCCTCAAATACACAGTTAAACAACTGTTCAGAAGTATTATAATGCATCCTGGTAGTTTATTAAAGGTTGACAAATACTTGCATTTTTGCCACTTGTAAATAAATGTGTACTATGAACTTTAAGGCCATTTTTTGGTTTGTTTTTACATATGTGACCATTCTAATTTTTTCCACATTATTTTAATGTCATTAAACAGTTTAACAAAAATCATAATTCTCTGGTACATTCTTAAAGTCTTACATATACACAAGATATGCTGTGATAGTTTTATTGATAAAATAATATAACAAATTTTCACCAAAAACAAATTGATTGTCTCTCAAAACATTCGACTGACAACAAAAAACTGCATAGAAATATAACATGACATTAAAAACTGCGTTAAAAGGCACTATAATTTCTCTTAAAAATGCTCTCGCAATATGATTTACCTTCAAGTACATCATTAAACACACTCTTCCTTCAAGTACATCATTAAACACACTCTTCCTTCAAGTACATCATTAAACACACTTCCTTCAAGTACATCATTAAACACACTTCCTTCAAGTACATCTGACATTACTGTATTAAACACACTCTTCCTTCAAGTACATCTGACATGTGTTAAACACACTCTTCATCAACACTTCTGTTCAACAAAAGAGCAAATCAATCCAAACTACAAATCTATGAGACTAAAGAGTTTTGCCACACACACACTGAACACAGATCTTGATTTAAACACAAGTTATATGTATTTCAGTACCAATGTGAGAATAGACACACATAAACATGTGAACGGCTCTGGTTATTCACAGAAACTGATGTCACTCCCTAATGATTCAGTGCAATCTCGCCACACATTTAACAGCACAATGTTATCAGAAAAATGTTTAAAAAGCCAGTTTATTATAATTTTACAAGGCTTTATGGTATGTAGAAATGAATGCAAAATGTATAAAATAGCAATGCCCACGTGACATTATAAAGCCTCAGTTGAAAAGGGGCTGTTTGTAAAATCGGCCAGGCTATAAAATACGAACATTCAGACACGACACACACAGCTCGAGAGTGAAGACACCATCAGGAACCTGTTAAAGTCCTTATTCACCCCACAGACCCGTTCACCACAGACCCGTTCACCCCACAGACCCGTTCACCCCACAGACCCGTTCACCACAGTACCGTTCACCACAGACCCGTTCACCCCAGTACTGTTCACCACAGACCCGTTCACCACAGACCCGTTCACCACAGACCCGTTCACCCCAGTACATGTCTCTAGTGTCTCCGTGTCCAGTCGCTCGAGCTCCAGATCCAGAACCGGGACTCGACACACACTGCCAAACACATTACACATGTGTAGTCTTCGATATTAATTAAAACTGGCCATATTATGATAAAAAAATAAGTTATTTTATGTTCAGACAATACATCAGATCAATGCACATTATTATTACACGCGCATCACTGTGTGTGTATATTACTTTTCGTTGTTAAAATGGAGATTTATGCATCATAATAAACGTGATAAAATTCACAATTCATTAGTTGCTTGCAGGTGTTGTAAATTATTTCATATAAATATATATTATATTAATCAGATGTACAGTTAAACACTTTCTTGAACTGTACTAAAAGTTCCCACTGATTGTCCTGTGAGATCAGCGAGTGTGTGTGTGTGTGTGTGTTCTCCAGTAAAGTGCAGATGTGAATAACAAGAACAGCGATGTACACGTTTAACATTAGTTCAAGTCATTACAAATAATTGGAATGTAATTTAAAAAAAAATTATTCGAATATGTTTCTGGTCATTTTAATCAGTGGATTATATCTATAAAGCCTCGAAAGCGTGAAAGAGTGCAATCACTCTAAAGCTGTCACTCATCTCAGTTCGCCATCTCACAACGTTCCATTAGAAGACATTAACGTTGTCCCCACACACACACACACACACACACGCACACACACACACACGGATCTCTTACTAACGTGTGTTTGTTTGTTAACGAGAGGATCCACAGCAGAACTCACTGAACACAAACGCCGGCGTTTAGACTCCTCTGATTGGCTGTTGCGTTCACGAGATCAACAGACACGTCTGTGATTGGCTGCACAAACACACTGTACATCCCGCAGTCACAGACACACTGGAGTGTTTGTCCAATAATACGATATAATCTCAGTCGCTCGATTCCTTCAGAGTGCTTATATTTACATTTGGCTTTGTGATGTTTTTTTTTTTTTTAACCATGTTTTAATTTTTTGGACAAAAGATATGTGATGAAGCATGAAGTGGCGGGAGAACACGTTTCATCTCGTGTCTGCGCTGCGAAGACTGATCAGACTGTGAGAGAGAGAGTGTGTGTGTGTGTGCGTGTGTGTGTGTGAGAGAGAGTGATCACTGTCTGGCTGTAGAGAGAGGTGTGTGTGTGTGTGTGTGTGTGTGTGTGTGAGAAGCTGCTGCTGATACTGATATCATAGAGTTCAAAGGTCAGTAGAAGAGGAGATTTCTGCTCAACACTGATGAAAAGGAAACTCACACCAATTAGGAACTGATTAATTTAAATGTAATTGATTTTGAGAGTATCTCAGTGGGATTTCCTGTGGGAATGATAAACGCGGAGAGATAATCTGTCATCCGCAGCTCGGTTTCTATTTCTAATTCTATTAGCCCCGCCCACCTGAAATCTCATTGGTCCAAATTCTTGCTACACATTAAACCTCCCGCTCTGATTGGCTGCGATCGCACAGTAGCTCTGCGTTCAGTGTGGACTGACAAATTGTTAGGATTACAAACATTTTGGGTGGTTATAATTTTGAAATGTGAGAATTTCACTCAAAACATTCCCACCCAGTGTCTTCACAGTGGCGTTCCTGGGGTCCGCTGTCCCGGCGGCGTGTGATTGGCCGTCAGCACCCGCAGCCCCAGCCTGCACTGCTCAGGTCTCGGCTGTTGAGCTTGAAGCTGTCGGTGACGCCGTCGGTGAACACCGGTCCTCCGTGCCTCAGGATGAGCTCGCTGGCCATCGTGAGGAACGCCGCCTCCACGTTGTCCGAGTGTTTGGCGGAGGTCTCGATGGCGCTGATGAAGTCCAGCTGACGGGCCACGAGCTGCGCGTCGGAGAACGGGACCTCGCGCTGGTCCGGCAGGTCCGACTTATTCCCTGGATCACACAAGATGGAGGATTCAACACAGCTCATTTAAAGAGGCCACATGACGCTACTTTAAAAGGCCATTCTTTGTTATTTGCAACTACTAGACAGTTTACAACTTATTCCAAATATAGAAGTTAATTCAAATTCAAGTGTTGTACTCTGTGTGTGGTTTCGGACGCAGTGTGTGACTTGCCGCCACCTACTGGCAGTTTTCATATAATTTCTATTATTTTAAAGTCCCCCTGTGGTGTAAATCCAGCTTGTAATGTTGTTTATGTGTCTATGTGGTGTGTTTAATACGCTTTAAGACAGAGCATGTGTAAATTCATAAGTCGACAGCATTGCTGAGTATTTCCTCCTTAAAACTGCAGTGAACCAAAGACAGTCTCAAAAACACGCTTTGAAATCGCTGGTGTTTCTGACGTCACAAACTACCTTGTAACCAATCAGATCAACGTGTGATCGTCAACCAGTGGATCTCTGAGCTGAGTGAGTGAGTGGAGGCGGGGCTCATTTGCATATTCATAGAACCGCGCATACTAAATGAGGCGAGGGTGTCGAGTTACATTCAAGATATTTTAAGGAAAAAATGTTTTAATATGTTATTTTGGTGATGAAAGATGAGTTTTAAGGGATACAATTATTGACTACAGGGGGACTTAATTTATTAACTTTATATTGAAAACTTTAAATAAAACGATTTTATTTAAATAAATATAAGTTTAAGAATTTGATAAAAAAAAAAAAAAAAAAAAGCCCCTGTAAATAAATTTAAGGGGAAAAATATCTCGTTCTGAGAGGTGTGCAAGACCTTCACAGTCACACACACTTCACAGTCACACACACTTCACAGTCACACACACACGCTCGTGTCGTGTCTGCACTCACCGATCAGCAGAGGCACGATGTTGGAGCCGCCGTACTTCTTCACGTCCTCCATCCACTGCGGCACCGACATGAACGAGCCCCTGTTTGTGATGTCATACGTGATGATGGCTCCGTTAGCGCTGCGGTAATAGCTCTGCGTGATCGTGCGGAAGCGCTCCTGTCCGGCCGTGTCCCAGATCTGCAGCTGTAACACACAATCCTCACACTGTTACCCCTGTATTCATAGGTACTACTAATGCACTTATATACGTCCACTGGCCTCTACACACACTTCAGGTGTCTTTAAAGAGGCCGTATTCTGCTCTTTCTTTTACACAGTCTTGTTGTTTCAGGCTCTACTAGAACAGGTTTTCCTGCTTGAATGTTGATTATTCTCCTCATATTCTCCATTGTTGCGGCTCCTCATTTTGGCACAGTGATGAACCATACACACTGAAAGAGTGAAGAATTTGATTCAATGTGCTTTTCCTGGACATACGTTCTTACGTATAAAGCAACATCCGCATGCAGCAGTTCACAAGCTAAATTGATTCAGTGTTTTAATATTGAACTGGTCATGTCCAGCTCAGCACTAATGATGAAATTTGCCATGTTTATTTTGAATTCAATTCATATTATGGGCCCTATCTTGCACCCAGCGCAATTGACTTTGTACACGATGCATGTATCATTCCTATTTCTCACCCGCGCACAGCGGCCTCTTCCCTCCACAGACGCATGTTGGTAAATTAGGGAATGAACTTGCGCTGCCGGGGGCGGTTCAGGGAAAAGAGGAGGCGTGTTCCGGCGCAAACGTTCCCTGGTGCTATTTTGCAGTTTCAGAAAACAATTCCTCCACTGACCAGGAGAAACCTCGTCTAAAGTCAGTGGCGCGTTGCACATGGTATTCAGAGGCTATTTTAAGAGCGCATGCTTGGCCATAATGTAGCGTGAGCACAACACACACACACTTTGCTTCTCTCATCTACACAGACGCAGCAGTTCACATTTTTGCAAATCATACATTATTACAAGGAAAAATATTCCACACGAGGGAAATCATTGTGGTGTCCATGAAGATGTGGAAAAAATAGGCATAAATCTAGCTTACACATTTACCCAAATTATCATACGCCTGTTTAAGCGAAGCTAATCTGGGTGTGTTTCTCCATCCCCAATGTCACTTCTCTGTGTTTTACGGCCCTGACGAGAACGCCGGTCTCCTCGGCTGTGAACCGCTCCTGGCAAATCCGCCGTTATAATAGCAATCCGCCATGGAACAAGCGCGCCTGCTCTTAAAGGGAATGTGAGATGTCGCTCTGATTGGTTTATTTCACGTTACGACCAAACCACACCTATGAGTAATGAAGCGACTTCAGACCAACACATTTTAGATTTGCGTCGAGATCCGCCCACAAAGATACTTGGGTTTCGCGTTTGATACTTGCGTTTCAGATCGTTAAAATAGGGCCCTCAGACTGTTAGTGGCCGTTTACACAACACCGGTTTCAACTAAAAACGGAGACATATTTATGTGTTTTGTCTGTTCATTTACATGACACTGGCGTTTTTGGTTTTGGTTTTAAAGTGATCCAGTTGTATTTTTTTTATTATTGACAGTGTTATTTCCTTGTTTAACTCATTTTGAGGAACAGAAAATCTGTGTTTTAGTAAAAGTAACACATGTAAAGTGCACTGTTGCAGAAATCTGCTTCTGTCTTTCAAAATCGGGTTTGCACCAAACTTTATTTCTAGGTTAAAGAGAGAAGAAAACCCTGAAATTCACTGTGGACTCATTTTAGATGGTCATCGATCACTTTCTGCTTTCTGGATATCATCTAGATATACTGAAAACCCACAACATGCTTCTCTGTGTGCAATCCTACAGAACTTTATTGTTAAATAATTTCAGATGTGCATTACACAAAGAGCTCAGCAGGAAATCAGCTGATAATCTCAGCCAACAGTGAACAACGGCGGAACCGAGTCGGCCAATGAGACGCCGCGATCACAACGCCGGAACCGAGTCGGCCAATGAGACGCAGCGATCACAACGCCGGAACCGAGTCGGCCAAAGAGACGCAGCGATCACAACGCCGGAACTGAGTCGGCCAATGAGACGCCGTGATCACAACGCCTGAACTGAGTCGGCCAATGAGACGCAGCGATCACAACGCCTGAACTGAGTCGGCCAATGAGACGCAGCGATCACAACGCCTGAACTGAGTCGGCCAATGAGACGCCGTGATCACAACGCCTGAACTGAGTCGGCCAATGAGACGCAGCGATCACAACGCCTGAACTGAGACGGCCAATGAGACGCAGCGATCACAACGCCTGAACTGAGTCGGCCAATGAGACGCAGCGATCACAACGCCTGAACTGAGACGGCCAATGAGACGCCGTGATCACAACGCCTGAACTGAGACGGCCAATGAGACGCAGCGATCACAACGCCTGAACTGAGACGGCCAATGAGACGCAGCGATCACAACGCCTGAACTGAGTCGGCCAATGAGACGCAGCGATCACAACGCCTGAACTGAGACGGCCAATGAGACGCCGCGATCACAACGCCTGAACTGAGACGGCCAATGAGACGCAGCGATCACAACGCCTGAACTGAGACGGCCAATGAGACGCAGCGATCACAACGCCTGAACTGAGTAGGCCAATGAGACGCCGTGATCACAACGCCTGAACTGAGACAGCCAATGAGACGCAGCGATCACAACGCCTGAACTGAGACGGCCAATGAGACGCAGCGATCACAACACCTGAACTGAGTAGGCCAATGAGACGCCGTGATCACAACGCCTGAACTGAGACGGCCAATGAGACGCCGCGATCACAACGCCTGAACTGAGTCGGCCAATGAGACGCAGCGATCACAACGCCTGAACTGAGACGGCCAATGAGACGCAGCGATCACAACGCCTGAACTGAGTCGGCCAATGAGACGCAGCGATCACAACGCCTGAACTGAGTCGGCCAATGAGACGCAGCGATCACAACGCCTGAACTGAGTCGGCCAATGAGACGCAGCGATCACAACGCCTGAACTGAGTCGGCCAATGAGACGCAGCGATCACAACGCCTGAACTGAGTCGGCCAATGAGACGCAGCGATCACAACGCCTGAACTGAGTTGGCCAATGAGACGCCGCGATCACAACGCCTGAACTGAGTCGGCCAATGAGACGCCGCGATCACAACGCCTGAACTGAGTCGGCCAATGAGACGCAGCGATCACAACGCCTGAACTGAGTCGGCCAATGAGACGCAGCGATCACAACGCCTGAACTGAGTCGGCCAATGAGACGCAGCGATCACAACGCCTGAACTGAGTCGGCCAATGAGACGCCGCGATCACAACGCCTGAACTGAGTCGGCCAATGAGACGCAGCGATCACAACGCCTGAACTGAGTCGGCCAATGAGACGCAGCGATCACAACGCCTGAACTGAGTCGGCCAATGAGACGCCGCGATCACAACGCCTGAACTGAGTCGGCCAATGAGACGCAGCGATCACAACGCCTGAACTGAGTCGGCCAATGAGACGCAGCGATCACAACGCCTGAACTGAGTCGGCCAATGAGACGCAGCGATCACAACGCCTGAACTGAGTCGGCCAATGAGACGCAGCGATCACAACGCCTGAACTGAGTCGGCCAATGAGACGCAGCGATCACAACGCCTGAACTGAGTCGGCCAATGAGACGCAGCGATCACAACGCCTGAACTGAGTAGGCCAATGAGACGCAGCGATCACAACGCCTGAACTGAGTAGGCCAATGAGACGCAGCGATCACAACGCCTGAACTGAGACGGCCAATGAGACGCAGCGATCACAACGCCTGAACTGAGACGGCCAATGAGACGCAGCGATCACAACGCCTGAACTGAGTAGGCCAATGAGACGCAGCGATCACAACGCCTGAACTGAGTCGGCCAATGAGACGCAGCGATCACAACGCCTGAACTGAGTCGGCCAATGAGACGCCGCGATCACAACGCCTGAACTGAGTAGGCCAATGAGACGCAGCGATCACAACGCCTGAACTGAGTCGGCCAATGAGACGCAGCGATCACAACGCCTGAACTGAGTCGGCCAATGAGACGCCGCGATCACAACGCCTGAACTGAGTCGGCCAATGAGACGCCGCGATCACAACGCCTGAACTGAGTCGGCCAATGAGACGCAGCGATCACAACGCCTGAACTGAGTCGGCCAATGAGACGCAGCGATCACAACGCCTGAACTGAGTCGGCCAATGAGACGCCGCGATCACAACGCCTGAACTGAGTCGGCCAATGAGACGCCGCGATCACAACGCCTGAACTGAGTCGGCCAATGAGACGCAGCGATCACAACGCCTGAACTGAGTCGGCCAATGAGACGCAGCGATCACAACGCCTGAACTGAGTCGGCCAATGAGACGCAGCGATCACAACGCCTGAACTGAGTCGGCCAATGAGACGCAGCGATCACAACGCCTGAACTGAGTCGGCCAATGAGACGCCGCGATCACAACGCCTGAACTGAGTCGGCCAATGAGACGCAGCGATCACAACGCCTGAACTGAGTCGGCCAATGAGACGCAGCGATCACAACGCCTGAACTGAGTCGGCCAATGAGACGCAGCGATCACAACGCCTGAACTGAGTCGGCCAATGAGACGCCGCGATCACAACGCCTGAACTGAGTCGGCCAATGAGACGCAGCGATCACAACGCCTGAACTGAGACGGCCAATGAGACGCAGCGATCACAACGCCTGAACTGAGTCGGCCAATGAGACGCAGCGATCACAACGCCTGAACTGAGTCGGCCAATGAGACGCAGCGATCACAACGCCTGAACTGAGTCGGCCAATGAGACGCAGCGATCACAACGCCTGAACTGAGTCGGCCAATGAGACGCAGCGATCACAACGCCTGAACTGAGTCGGCCAATGAGACGCAGCGATCACAACGCCTGAACTGAGTCGGCCAATGAGACGCCGCGATCACAACGCCTGAACTGAGTAGGCCAATGAGACGCAGCGATCACAACGCCTGAACTGAGTGGGCCAATGAGACGCAGCGATCACAACGCCTGAACTGAGTCGGCCAATGAGACGCCGCGATCACAACGCCTGAACTGAGTCGGCCAATGAGACGCCGCGATCACAACGCCTGAACTGAGTCGGCCAATGAGACGCAGCGATCACAACGCCTGAACTGAGTAGGCCAATGAGACGCAGCGATCACAACGCCTGAACTGAGTAGGCCAATGAGACGCAGCGATCACAACGCCTGAACTGAGACGGCCAATGAGACGCAGCGATCACAACGCCTGAACTGAGTAGGCCAATGAGACGCAGCGATCACAACGCCTGAACTGAGTCGGCCAATGAGACGCCGTGATCACAACGCCTGAACTGAGTCGGCCAATGAGACGCAGTGATCACAACGCCTGAACTGAGTAGGCCAATGAGATGCAGCGATCACAACGCCTGAACTGAGTCGGCCAATGAGACGCAGCGATCACAACGCCTGAACTGAGTCGGCCAATGAGACGCCGTGATCACAACGCCTGAACTGAGTCGGCCAATGAGACGCAGCGATCACAACGCCTGAACTGAGTCGGCCAATGAGACGCCGCGATCACAACGCCTGAACTGAGTCGGCCATTGAGACGCCGTGATCACAACGCCTGAACTGAGTCGGCCAATGAGACGCAGCGATCACAACGCCTGAACTGAGTCGGCCAATGAGACGCAGCGATCACAACGCCTGAACTGAGTCGGCCAATGAGACGCAGCGATCACAACGCCTGAACTGAGTCGGCCAATGAGACGCAGCGATCACAACGCCTGAACTGAGTCGGCCAATGAGACGCCGTGATCACAACGCCTGAACTGAGTCGGCCAATGAGACGCAGCGATCACAGCGCCTGAACTGAGTCGGCCAATGAGACGCAGCGATCACAACGCCTGAACTGAGTCGGCCAATGAGACGCAGCGATCACAACGCCTGAACTGAGTCGGCCAATGAGACGCAGCGATCACAACGCCTGAACTGAGTCGGCCAATGAGACGCAGCGATCACAACGCCTGAACTGAGACGGCCAATGAGACGCAGCGATCACAACGCCGGAACTGAGTCGGCCAATGAGACGCAGCGATCACAACGCCTGAACTGAGTCGGCCAATGAGACGCAGCGATCACAACGCCTGAACTGAGTCGGCCAATGAGACGCCGCGATCACAACGCCTGAACTGAGTAGGCCAATGAGACGCAGCGATCACAACGCCTGAACTGAGTGGGCCAATGAGACGCAGCGATCACAACGCCTGAACTGAGTCGGCCAATGAGACGCCGCGATCACAACGCCTGAACTGAGTCGGCCAATGAGACGCCGCGATCACAACGCCTGAACTGAGTCGGCCAATGAGACGCAGCGATCACAACGCCTGAACTGAGTAGGCCAATGAGACGCAGCGATCACAACGCCTGAACTGAGACGGCCAATGAGACGCAGCGATCACAACGCCTGAACTGAGTAGGCCAATGAGACGCAGCGATCACAACGCCTGAACTGAGTCGGCCAATGAGACGCCGTGATCACAACGCCTGAACTGAGTCGGCCAATGAGACGCAGTGATCACAACGCCTGAACTGAGTAGGCCAATGAGATGCAGCGATCACAACGCCTGAACTGAGTCGGCCAATGAGACGCAGCGATCACAACGCCTGAACTGAGTCGGCCAATGAGACGCCGTGATCACAACGCCTGAACTGAGTCGGCCAATGAGACGCAGCGATCACAACGCCTGAACTGAGTCGGCCAATGAGACGCCGCGATCACAACGCCTGAACTGAGTCGGCCATTGAGACGCCGTGATCACAACGCCTGAACTGAGTCGGCCAATGAGACGCAGCGATCACAACGCCTGAACTGAGTCGGCCAATGAGACGCAGCGATCACAACGCCTGAACTGAGTCGGCCAATGAGACGCAGCGATCACAACGCCTGAACTGAGTCGGCCAATGAGACGCAGCGATCACAACGCCTGAACTGAGTCGGCCAATGAGACGCCGTGATCACAACGCCTGAACTGAGTCGGCCAATGAGACGCAGCGATCACAGCGCCTGAACTGAGTCGGCCAATGAGACGCAGCGATCACAACGCCTGAACTGAGTCGGCCAATGAGACGCCGTGATCACAACGCCTGAACTGAGTCGGCCAATGAGACGCAGCGATCACAGCGCCTGAACTGAGTCGGCCAATGAGACGCAGCGATCACAACGCCTGAACTGAGTCGGCCAATGAGACGCAGCGATCACAACGCCTGAACTGAGTCGGCCAATGAGACGCAGCGATCACAACGCCTGAACTGAGTCGGCCAATGAGACGCAGCGATCACAACGCCTGAACTGAGTCGGCCAATGAGACGCCGCGATCACAACGCCTGAACTGAGTAGGCCAATGAGACGCAGCGATCACAACGCCTGAACTGAGTGGGCCAATGAGACGCAGCGATCACAACGCCTGAACTGAGTCGGCCAATGAGACGCCGCGATCACAACGCCTGAACTGAGTCGGCCAATGAGACGCCGCGATCACAACGCCTGAACTGAGTCGGCCAATGAGACGCAGCGATCACAACGCCTGAACTGAGTAGGCCAATGAGACGCAGCGATCACAACGCCTGAACTGAGACGGCCAATGAGACGCAGCGATCACAACGCCTGAACTGAGTAGGCCAATGAGACGCAGCGATCACAACGCCTGAACTGAGTCGGCCAATGAGACGCCGTGATCACAACGCCTGAACTGAGTCGGCCAATGAGACGCAGTGATCACAACGCCTGAACTGAGTAGGCCAATGAGATGCAGCGATCACAACGCCTGAACTGAGTCGGCCAATGAGACGCAGCGATCACAACGCCTGAACTGAGTCGGCCAATGAGACGCCGTGATCACAACGCCTGAACTGAGTCGGCCAATGAGACGCAGCGATCACAACGCCTGAACTGAGTCGGCCAATGAGACGCCGCGATCACAACGCCTGAACTGAGTCGGCCATTGAGACGCCGTGATCACAACGCCTGAACTGAGTCGGCCAATGAGACGCAGCGATCACAACGCCTGAACTGAGTCGGCCAATGAGACGCAGCGATCACAACGCCTGAACTGAGTCGGCCAATGAGACGCAGCGATCACAACGCCTGAACTGAGTCGGCCAATGAGACGCAGCGATCACAACGCCTGAACTGAGTCGGCCAATGAGACGCCGTGATCACAACGCCTGAACTGAGTCGGCCAATGAGACGCAGCGATCACAGCGCCTGAACTGAGTCGGCCAATGAGACGCAGCGATCACAACGCCTGAACTGAGTCGGCCAATGAGACGCAGCGATCACAACGCCTGAACTGAGTCGGCCAATGAGACGCAGCGATCACAACGCCTGAACTGAGTCGGCCAATGAGACGCAGCGATCACAACGCCTGAACTGAGACGGCCAATGAGACGCAGCGATCACAACGCCGGAACTGAGTCGGCCAATGAGACGCAGCGATCACAACGCCTGAACTGAGTCGGCCAATGAGACGCAGCGATCACAACGCCTGAACTGAGTCGGCCAATGAGACGCAGCGATCACAACGCCGGAACTGAGTCGGCCAATGAGACGCAGCGAATGACTGCATTAACCCACGATGAACACATGACCCAGTCGAATATCACTGTCAGAACAGTAATCTGTGCATCCATTAAACGCTTCTGACTGGCAGATCCGAGTGTTTTCCTCGTATACGAACTGGCTTGTTCTGTATTTAGTGCAACACGGACTGCTAAAGTCAACAGGTTTTACACACAGACATTAATAATGATGCTGCCCTCTTTCTGAAGGCCTGTCCCCTCCTGCTCTTCCTCATTCTGACTCTACAAAACACTGGATTACTCCGTAAATATTCATCCATGGCGTTTAATATATTGTGTTTATATATCCGAGATGATCCAAGCTACCAACTCTGGATATTCCAACAGGGTTTAATGGAATATAAATGTAGTTTTAAAAGTCCAATGGATTCAATTTGGTTTAGACATTGTTTACTGCTTAAAGGGATACTTCACCCAAAAATTTACATTTTCCCATAATTTATTTTCCCTCAAGCCATCCTAGTGTTTATGACTTTCTCCTTTCAACCAAACACAATCTGAGTTTTATTAAAAAACAATATCCCGGCTCTTCCCAGCTTAATAATGGGAGTGAATGGAGCCTGAGATTTTGAAGAACAAAAAGTGCATCCATCATCATAACGGTAATCCATACGGATCCAGGGGTCATAAAGCTGGGAAGAGCTGTTTATGTTTTTTATTTTTATGGAAAATTACAATTTTGGGATGAACTAACCATTTAAGCAGTAAACAATGTCTAAACGAAATTACTCAAGCACTAGGATGGCTTGAGAGCGAGTAAATTATGGGATAATGTTCATTTTTGGCTGAACTATCCCTTTAACAATAATCGTGGTTATTGCGTAACTGTGCAACTTTAAGCCGTAAACCAACAAAACAAACTTCCCAGAGTTTCGCTTTTCTTCGCTCCACGTCATGAGTGTCAACGTCGACAGGAAAGAGTATAACCCGGTGACAGACACAGATATGATTATGAAGATGATGAATTATTCCTCACAGAAGAAGAACATTAAACCAACATTTCCTGAAGCTTCTGACCCGACTCGGGAATGAGGTCTGACAACAACAGCGACGCTATTTCTGCGACTTCATGGAAGGGCAACTTCGTGATGTGGAGTACAGAGTTCATACAGATGCCACTGTGCGAGTTTTACACCCATAAGGCATAATCATAACTATCCTGAGTCACGAACCTTCACCCGTTTGCCCTGAATCTCCAGAGTCTTCATGGTGAAGTCCACGCCGATCGTGTTGCCCTGCTTCTCCATGAACACGCCGCTCTTGAAGCGCTGCACCACACAGGTCTTCCCGACTCCGACATCTCCGACGAGAACTATTTTAAACACTAAATCGTAGCTTTCATCGGAATCCTGCGATGACATCTCTGTGCTCGTGCTCGTGCTGACTGACGTGTGGAGACTACATCGGCGGCGCGCCTTTAGGTGTCTCAGTGCTGCGCCTGATAGCAATGGGAAGTTCGGATCTTTTTATTGACTCGGATCTTTGAATCTCGTTCATCAAAATGAACGAATCTTGCCTCGAATCATTTCGTATATTTCAGCAGAATATTGTTACATGATGTAATAGCCAAATTCACAAACACATACAATGTTTATAATTATAATATAGTTTATCACAATGCAGAACAAGAAAAAAACAAGGCTAAATTATGGGAAACAGAAATTATTAATTCGTTGCTTATCTGGGTCTTTGCTTTGCGATTATACTGAATAACACACACACTGGTTATATTTCAAATAGTTTCACCAGAACGCGCACATTATAACAAACGATACAGTAGTGATGTGGAAGGAGTTCTGACGTCAACATCTAGCCAACCAATCATCAGCCTGCATTTCAAAATGAAATGCGTTTGATCGTTAGTCTCAAGATTCGTAATCAATGACTTTTTTTTATTTTATGTTTTTATATCAACTTTTCCCCTCACAATTCTGGTCTAATGAGGTTTTTATTCAGCTCTCTTTAAAATTAAATTGTAGTGTAAAAGCCATTGCTTTTGTTGCACTTCTATATTTCTCTGTTGCATTACATAATATGAATAGATTTCACTTAATGTTCAAGAAATTAATTGGATGATTTCTGCGTGGATCAGGGGCCCGTGGAAACGTTTGGAGAAAAGCTGTGTAAAAATAAATAATACAATAAAATAAAAATAACTTTATTCAAATAAATAAATGAATAAATACAATAAATAGATCAAAATTAATAAATACAATTTTAATGACATAAATAGATAAATACAAATTTCTTAATATATGATTTAAATAAATGACTCAAACTTTTAAATAAACAGAAATAAAAATGCAGAGTAAAATGTAAAAGTAAATAAATAAAAATAAATGTAAACTAAAAATAAAATAATGTTGAATTAAAATAAATAAGTGAAATTTGATTTAAATAATAAATTAATACATTGTATTAAATAATTAACAAACAAACAATAAATTAATAGAAAAATTACTAGAAAAAACGCAATGATGAAATGTAATTAAAACTAAATCTTTTACACATTTATAATATTAATTTTTAACACCATTAATTGGGTCTTTATACATGAAAATAAATCATTAAACGGATGATGAGGGTTTGACAACCCGCTGCACTAGTGGACACATTCTGCGCATGTCCAGTAGAGGGCGCCGCACGCGCTGCTTTTGTGATGACACGTCATGACGTGAGGAACGTATGACGGAAGTGACGATAGAGGCGCGTAAAGTTTAAATTTGCTCCAGTTGACGACGAGGGACGTGAGCCTGAACTTGGTTAGTACAATAGTGTGGCGTTAGTTATAGATTTTGAATAATGTCGGACCAACAGTGTGAAAAAGAGGGTAATATAATTCTGTGTCTTTGAATGGTGTATAATGCGCCGGTGACCGTTATTGTCCGTGACGGGGTCTGTCGACGCTTGTGCTGCAAACATCGCCTGGCTGAGCGGATAAATGTGGTTTATTAATGTGGTTTCTTCTTTTGCTGCAGCAGGGATGAGTGAGAACACGTTCCCGGTGTATAAGGTAGATGTTATCGTGCAGTTTTACCGAACCGAAGTTCTGACTGGACAAGAGGCGAAACACTTCACCAAGAATGACATCACTCCCAACCCAAAGGTGATCACGTGATCACACTGTATCTAAGTGTGCTATATATTATTATAATGTAAATCAGCTGTTCTCTATGTGAATATACAGTAAAGTGTAATTTATTCCTGTGATCAAAGCTGAATTTTCAGCATCATTACTCCAGTCTTCAGTGTCACATGATCCTTCAGAAATCACTCTAATATGAGGATTTGATGCTCAAGAAACACTTATGATTATTATCAGTATTGAACACAGTTTGTGGAAACTGTGATACGTTTTATTTTTCAGGATTCTTTGATGAATAGAAAGTTCTAAAGAACAGCATTTATTTGAAATAGAATCTTTGTAACATTATAAATGTCTTCACTGTCACATTAATGTAATTTAATGCATCCTTGATTAATGAAAGTATTAATTTCTTTCAAGAGAAAATTACTTAACCACCAGGGTACTTAATGAGGAAGAGTTATTGTTACCTGGTAATGCATAACTGGCAAACATTTAATTCCCCCTGTAGTCAATGACTTTATCTCTTAAAACTCATCTTGATCACCAAAATGACATATTTAAACATTTTATCCTTGAAAAAATTTCTTCATGTCTTAAAATATCTTGAATGTAACTCGACACCCTTGCCTCATGATCGGTTCTATGAATATGCAAATGAGCCCCGCCTCCACTCCCTCCCTCAGCTCAGAGATCCACTGGTTGACGATCACACGTTGATCTGATTGGTTACAAGGTAGTTTGTGACGTCAGAAACACCAGCGATTTCAAAGCGTGTTTTTGAGACTGTCTTTGGTTCACTGCAGTTTTAAGGAGGAAATACTCAGCAATGCTGTCGACTTATGAACTTACACATGCTTTGTCTTAAAGCAGATTAAAAACACCACATAGACACATAAACAACATTAAAAGCTGGCTTTTCTTTAAAATCTGTTTGTTTTTCAGGCCGAATCCATTCAAAGACTCTACATGAGAGTTTTGCAGCTGCTGTTTCAGTTCAGACCCGAGTGCCATTACACGGTGAGTGTTTGTATGCATCATCAGATCAGATCTGAGAGTCTTGCAGGGTCCCCGCGGATCCTTAAAAAGTCTTAAATTAGATTTTTTTAAATTTAAGGCCATAAAAAGTCTTAAAAATAAAAAAATAAATAAAAAATGTCTTATTTTTACTTATGAAAAGTCTTAAATTTTAGATGACACTTTGACTTAGACTTATCTAAATGCTTTCGAAATTAAAACTATCTAATTAGCGTAGGCCTACGTATTATTGTTTTAATTCTATCTTGGTGGATTTGCTTGTTCACGTGACAATTCTCGTCACTTACGGCAGTATTAGCCTGCGTCTGTCTCCCGCACGCGAGAGGAGAGAAGAAGACGAGTAAATGTCAGTTCAGTTGTAAGCTCAGTCTTTATGTGCTTAGGAGTGTGCGATGTTGTCTATGAACTATGATGATATTGTAATCATTGTTTTAACTATGTACGAGGCACTGCGAGTGCGAGCCAACATCGCGTTTGTCTCTCATGCTTGCTTTCACTGCGTGATGTGTCAGTGCAGTTATAGATGTCCCCAAATGAGTTTTTGTCTTATATTTATATCATATTATGTTGTTGTTATATTAGAATATCACATGAGCAAGAGTGCCGTTTTCCTGTGCACAACTGCAAATGTGCTGTTTATTTTATACAACAGTTAAATTAACAATAAAGTTAACATTGTGAGTTACTTTTTGGACACAATATTGTCAATTTTCACTTTATATCGCCGACGAGAATTTCATAATGAAGCCGTAGTCCAACAGACAGCGATGATTTCTTTTTTTTTTAATTGAAATCCGCATTTTGAACGAATCATTTTAACGATTCAATGAACAATCACTTGTTTTTCTGAATGAATCAGCCGTTTGAACAAATCGGTGGAATAAATGACTCCAACAACTCGCTTAAGACAGTGACTTGCTGCCACCTACTGGTGGTTTTAGTTTTATATTTAAAGTATCCTTTAAAATGTTAAAATTATAAATCATTTCATATTTAAACATTGAATAGCTTTATTTATGCAATTGTAAATGAAGTGTATATATAGTAGGCTAATGCCAGTTTAGATGCCGCTTCTGTGTCACCTCTGCACTGCAAGGATGGATTTTAATTTAATGATTTAATTTGACATTGGTACTGTGTTATTCTAATATAATTTAATTTGAATGTTAGAATTTGACATAAAAGGTGATGCATACCTCTAAATACGTTTAGAAACAATGTCCATATATAGGTGAAAATGCCCCTGGAAATCAATTTAAGGTGGTAAATATTGCCCCTTAATAAAAAAAAATAATTTCGGTCACTACTGTGAACTGACGTCTGCATAGAATATGAAAAATATGAATATCTTCGTGGGTCTGCTGTCAACAACAGGCCTAAACCAGCCAGGGTACCAGTACAAAAACACAATCAGTAAAATATCATCTAATTATTATCAACAAAACTTTGAAAATATCGAGACATATTTTTGTCAATATTGCGCACCCCTAATGTACGGTATTAATTTTGATTTCTTCAGGTCTTAAAAAGCCTTAAATTTGACTTTATAAATTGTGCCGATGCCCTGTCTTGGTGTTTAATGAATGATGCTCCTGTGTTCTGCAGGTGCCGCTGTCTGAAAACGTCCAGTTCCCGATGCTGCACGAGTGGGTTTCTCCGGTCATGAGCGTGTACATGCGCATGTGAGTGAGAAGACGGCAGTGTGTTGTTCTGAGAGATCTCATGTTTGCTTCACCACTGATCTGCGTGTCTTTCAGGTGCCAGTTCTTACCGCTCTGTCGTGTTTATGATTTCTCCCTGAATGACTTGCTCAACCCCAGTGAGTATCTCGTTTTCTCTCTGGTGTTTAGTTTTTGCCCTGACAACATTTTCATTGGCCGTGTCGCAGGAGAATGAGGATGTGGGGAATGGGTGGATGCTTTATTCTTAACGATGTTCTGGATTGCGTAAGACGAGGGTTTTTTACATTACTGCAGATTGTTGTGTAAGCCAGGCACACTTTACTGCGGGGTTCACAGAGAAACTCTTTAGAAAGATGGACCATTTCATAATGCTCTCTGTGTAAATAACAGTTTTATAACTTTTTTTTTTAAACACACACATGATATCAGGGTTATTATCGTAAACTAAAACTATTAAAAACATTCGTGTAAATTGAAATAAAGCTGTGAAAAAATATTATTTGAAAAACATTTAAATGAAAATTAGAAATGTTGCCTTGGCAGAAAACAGAAATAAGTTTAAGTTGTAAGTAGGGCTGCACGATTATGACAATCATAATTCTCGATTGTTTCCTTTGAAATTGTAATTATGATTATTAATATATATTTTAAAAAAAAAAAAAATATATATATATATATATATATATATATATATATATATATATATATATATATATATATATATATATATATATATATATATATATATATATATATATATACATACAAATATATACAAATTTAAATTGTGCTGTAAAGCAGCTCTGCAGAAGCCAGTGTTGTTCAGCACTAGAGCGAAAGCTGTTCTGTCCTGATACAGTTTCACGTTTTTATTGCATAAAGTTTAAAGCTGATATGAAGGTCATGCTGAGCTGATTGTTTGTTTTTCTCACACCTTCTGCCAGAGTTGAAGCGAACGATCACTATTCTGAGCGCAATCCAAAACTTCCTCCACTTCCGGAAACAGAGGCTGGAAATGACGACCGTCCACCAGCAAAGTTTTGTAAGTTGAAAATGCTTAACGTGTTACAATCATCTTAGAGAACTGTAGTCTTAGTTGTGCTAAACCTCTCTCATATCAAGCTGAGATTTGAGGATCTACCGTGATGAATACTTGACTGCTAATCCCTTTGTGGGAGACTGAGCTTTGTTACAGATCGCAGACCTGTTACACACAGAAGGTCAAGATTAAAAGCATCATATGACCCGTTTAAGCACATGTTTACATGCAACCAAATAATCCATTAGAAAAACCTTCATGTGGTTTATTCCTTTTCTAATCCGATCGAGAGAACATGTAAACACTTGATCGGATCGAAAACCGAAACTGAAAGGACTGCGCATGTGCAATGACATGGAAATGGCGTAATGACGTAGCAAGAACTTAATGACGTAGCAATAGCATAGAAATAGCGTAATGGCGTAATGACGTAGCAATAGCATAGAAATAGCGTAATGGCGTAATGACGTGGAAATAGCATAGAAATAGCGTAATGACGAAGAGATAGCGTAATGACGTAGAAATGGCGTAATGACGAAGAGATAGCGTAATGACGTAGAAATAGCATAGAAATCGCGTAATGACGAAGAGATAGCGTAATGACGTAGAAATAGCATAGAAATAGCGCAATGACGAAGAGATGGCGTAATGACGTAGAAATGGCGCAATGACGTAGAAATGGCGCAATGACGTAGAAATAGCGTAATGACGTAGAAATGGCGCAATGACGTAGAAATAGCGTAATGACGTAGAAATGGCGCAATGACGTAGAAATAGCGCAAAAACGTAGAAATAGCGTAATGAGGTAGAAATAGCGTAATGACGTAGCAAGAACGTAATGACGTAGCAATAGCATAGAAATCACGTAATGACAGAAATGGCGTAATGACGTAGAAATGGCGTAATGACGAAGAGATAGCGTAATGACGTAGAAATGGCGTAATGACGTAGAAATAGCGCAATGACGTAGCAATAGCCAGGGCTTAAAGTATTCCGGCACCGTGCCGGATCTCCGGCGTGCGGCCGTGAGAAAAAAAAATAAAAAAAAATTGGAAGTTGCATGCGGTTTAATATTTTCGAGTCAATTGATTTCACCTACCAATCATATGATCATATGAGCTCTACTAACGTTACAAGCCTATCAGAAGCAGAGCAGGGCGGGGCCTGGCAACACAGTGTGATTGAGATTTATACGTCACGTTAGCGTTGTCGGTGAAAGGAGCGCTAGTTCATGAAGCTTGGGGATGATGTCCTACCCACGGGCGTAATTTCCTATGAGGACACTTTCCAAAATCCCGTTGTCCCCCCCACCCCCACTCAAATTCGTTTATGATGTTTAACCGCACGCCGTCATTGCCGCGGAGGAGCAGGACCGAGCCTGTGTAAAATAGCTCACTGAATGTTCTAATGAGCAAGTAGCGTTAGCGGTTAGCACAGACAGCGATGAAACGCCAGAAACAACAACAGGTGACTTTAATGTCATCATGGATGAAAAGAAAGAAAGGAGATGTGAGTTGGTTGATTCAGTAAATTAGCTCAGGTCAGGATAATCATATTTTCTGTCTACACCTGTTGATAACTGAGCTAACGTTAACATACACTGCTGCTTGGTAACTTCAGACTTGGCTAATTTTAATATTTAATTAAATATTCTGTGTAGCTTACAAAAAAAACCAAAAAAAACATTCTGTGTAGGCCTACCATGAAAACGAGTCCACTTTAAACCGCAGCATTTTCTGTCAGCAATGTAACGTTATGACAAGTAGCCTAACGTTAGTGCTGTCAACGTAAACGCATGCGATTAATTTGTCCAGCTTTAACGTGTTAAAATATTTATCGCAGCGTCCGTTCTTTATGTCATCCTTTGGGTTATATGATCATGCTCTCCTTCACGCAAGTATTTTAAACTATCAATGCGCGAGAAGACAAAAGAGAACGCCTGTCAGTGAATGTCCTCCTGAAACACACACACACACACACACACACACACACAGAGAAAGACGCGCGCCAGTATCGCAGTCGACAGCGCGCCATCGAGTTCTCTTTCGCGCTTGAACGATAACACACACATTTATGCCAAAATGTCAGTTTTGTCGAGTATCTTCACAAGAACAGTCAAATGAGTTAAATACAATCTTAAATGGAAGTAAAGAGTAGAGAATGAGATCCTGTCAGCAGCGGCGGGTAAGTGACAGCAATTCTCTCTGTTAGTAAAGTTAACCAAAGAACAATGGGAACAGAGAAAATTACTAACTGCTCAACGCTTAAGGATTAATCTATTTTTCATTTATAATTTATGCAGTGCGGACTGTTTTATAAACGTATTCAATTTCTATATAATTCACATCGGTTAGACAGGTAAGGTACAGGTAAATATGACATTTATTATGGGTTTAAGTGAGGATTGTTTTAAGTTCATTTAAATTAAAAGTTGTTATTTTTTAAGCCTAATAAATGTTTCAAATTTTGGAAAAATAAATTTTCATCGAGACATAAGTAGCTATATCAGTGATACTGGTCTTCATTCATAAAAATATGTCATTAACAAGCTTGAAAATAAATGGTGCCAATGAAGCCCCCCCTCAAAAAATTTCAGGCTCAGGATTTTTTTTCACTTTAACCCCTGAATAGCATAGAAATATTTAGCGTAATGACGAAGAGATGGCGCAATGACGTGGAAATAGCGCAATGACGTGGAAATAGCGCAATGAGGTAGAAATAGCGCAATGAGGTAGAAATAGCGTAATAACGTAGCAAGAACGTAATGACGTAGCAATAGCATAGAAATGGCGTAATGACGTAGAAATCGCGTAATGATGTAGAAATAGCGTAATGAGGTAGAAATAGCGTAATGAGAATAAAGTGTGGTATAAACGAGTGTCTCGTCCGCCTATAATCCTCCTCTTCTGCGTGTGTGGAGTGGAGCAGGACGACGGTCCTCCAGCGCTGCTTCAGACGCTCACACACACGCGACTGGCTTTGGGCAGTTTTACTGTGTGATCAATATAAGCAGCGGCACAACGGCTCATACGCTCATTATCTCCACATCATGACCAGAAATGGATAAATATTAAGTCTGCTGTTTTAAACAAATAAAGAACTGTAGGAGAATAGTTATGTGCAGACAGCGGGAAACTCTGTATATTCGTGCAGTGAGCGCATGTCAAACAGTCTGTCCTGATCTGAAGCTTGTGACATCAACCCGATCACATGTTCATCATTCATGTAAACTAGGGGTGTAACGATACATCGATATGGATCGATGCATCGATATAACGTCTAACGATACGATGCATCGATTCCACACTTAAAATATCGACATACACCTTTATTTTGACACTCTCATTCTCACGTAACATCCTTCCGCCAAAGCGCACATTTTCGTTTACTCCCCAACCGCCTGCCGATGAGTAACGTTAATCTCCTCATCTGAAAAAGACGCCTGACAAGACTGACTAAACTAAACGATACGTCCGTTTTAGCGACTCAGCGCGCAGTATTCAGGTCAGATGTCACTTTGAAAAGACGCGCTGGCTAAGAGGAGTTTCGTCAAAGCTGACTAAAACGGATCGAGGATGGATAATTTCAATGAACTCGTGATATCTTCTAAAGGGCGTAAAAGGAAAATAAAACCTGAAACATTTTCACGGAACCTTACTAAAGCAGCTCGTTTAGTGGTGAGGGAAAAGCTCTCTGTACTGCGTGTACGTTATCACAACAACAAAGTTTGTCAGGCGTCTATGTCAGCTGAGGAGATTAACGTTATGAAGATTAACCGAGTGTTGTATTATTTATCATAGCAATTACTTGGTTTTGTTTGACTCAGAAAGATGAAATGTGAATGTATCTGCTCTGTTAAAAAAAAAAAAAAACTTTTAACATATTAAAGCATACTTTCAATTAACTTGAATTTTGTAATTTACCTGTATTTTTTAAGTTATTATTATTATTAATCAAAACAACCCAGCTGCAGTTTGATTGATATTACTTGGATGCACAATAATAATAAAAAACATGATTTGTGAAAATGAACAAGAACGGAGTACTTGCAAATGACCACTTCTGTTATAAATGTTCCAATTGGGAGAGGGTGTGCAATTTTCAAAGAGTTTAATTAAACGTTCATGTTATATATTTTGATTGCATTTGTGAGTTAATAAAAACGTAACTGGTTGTGTGAACATAATATCTAAATATCGATTAATCGATCGATATAGCTCTGAATCGAATCGTATCGTGGAATTTTTTTAAGTATCGGAAAATATCGTATCGCTGGCTGAGAGAATCGATATCGTATCGTATCGTGATGAACTGTCCGATTTACACCCCTAATGTAAACACTACGTTCAGATTCCTCAACCAGAATGAGTTCAGTCCGATTGAAACAAGAGTTGTGCGTGTAAAGGTAGCCGGTGTGATTTGCTTTGTTTGTCAACAGCGGTGTGATATGGACAGACTCCAGGCGTACACGAGAGAAATAAAGGAAGCTGAGAAGAAGATTGAGAAGCTGACGTAAGTGCAGTGGTTTATTTAAACATCTTACTAAAGATGCTTCTCTCTGAGCGTATCCATCCTCCCTTCACAGGACCATTCCTCCGGAGCAGCAAGCGGAGGCTAGAGAGCTAGCGTCGGCCCTGGCAGAGCTCAGCGCTAACACACAGCGGGAAATCCAGGATGCGGTGAGACCTCGATGATTTCAGTTTACTAATGAAATATCACCTAAGGGTGTTCACACACACGGCTCGCTTCAGAACCTGCTGTGTTTTCTCCCTGGGTTCAGTTCGTTTGGGTCTCTGAACACAGCAGTCGCTCTTGGCTCTTAGTGCTGGGCGGTATGACCAAAAATCCATATTACAGTATTTTTCAAAATTATGCCGGGTTTGCGGTATATGACGGTATTTTATTTTTTTATTTATTTTTTCAAGCATGTCTGGTTATTAACTACATTTTCTACTGATTGAGAGAGGAAATGCTGCAGTAGACTGACTTAGAATGCCCCAATTTTACTGTCATGAGGGAATATTTTAAACCCACACTAGCATTAATACAGGTTTGCAAGGCTGTTTATAAAGAGCTCCAGCAGGAGGCGCTGTAGGAGCGGCAGAAACAGCGGTTTCCACGGTAACGGCTGGACACAAAGCGGTTTCCACGGTAACGGCTGGACACAAAGCGGTTTCCACGGTAACGGCTGGACACAAACCAGTATATAAACGCTGCTGTATCAGTAGAGATAAAGAAAGAATCAATACATACAACCGGCACATCCGGGAACTTCACTGTCAATTTCGTAACCGCCCCTTTTTAGGGGAAAACAAGCCAGACTTCCCATAGACTTCAATACAAAATAGCGGCACAAAACAACGTCCGTACACAGCCGGCAGACGTGTGTAACTTCAGAAATCACTTAGATGAAATATGTCGAGTAATTATATGTCCACCCTGCCTTCCATAGAGCGTGAATGATACATTTATAAACTTAATTTGGGCAACTTAAAAACATATCCCCGTTTCATTCTACCAGACTCAAATTGCTCTAACAACCCCAACCAGTGGTTTACCCGGACATTTACTCGTACCTCATCGAGTCACCAGGTAGCCAGTGAATGATTTTACTACGGTTTTAAGAAGTAAACATCTTTAAATGTATAATATTGTGTCTTTATATTTAGAGTAGCTACTGAGTGCACTTTTCTGTCCAGCTATACAACTAGCCTGATTTAGCTTTCGATAGCATCATCCGTAATTCATGATATTTCCATAACAGCAAGATATTGATGATGATGGCAGGCAGAGATGGGCATAAATACATGGAAATGTATTTAAAATAAAATAAAAAATACAAAATACTGTGTGGAAAAAAATAATTAAATACAAATACATAATAGGGGTAGCCTACTGTGTGAAAAAAAATGTTTAAATACAAATTACATGTTTGTAAGGGTTAGTACACGTCCTCAATCCGTTTCTGTGTATGGCGCTCGCCGGATTGTTTTCCCCTAAAAGTGGGCGTGAACCTTTTCAGAGACGTTCTATGACGCTACGCCGGTTGTATGTATTGACCTTTTGCCGGCCCCTCCCCCAAAACGGCCATTGTCCAATCACACATCATAGCAACCGTTACTATGTGTGCAGGTCCGACAAACATTAGCAAGATGGTGAAGCGTGCGCCCACGGCGTTTGTAAATCGGACACTAGATACCCCGAGAGATTGTCTGGAGGAGTTGTGTTCTTTCCATTCCCAAAGCCGAAAACACAACGTGAGCGGTGCCTACAATGGATAAAACAGTGCGGACGGCCCCACTCCCAGTTAACTGTGTCGAACATTACGAAGCATAAATACGTCTGCTGGCTGTGGTATCGATGGCTACCTAAAGGTTTTTTTTTTTTTTTTTTATGTTTTTATCTGAAAAACTATCCTATCTGTAACTCAAAAAAACATAATATTGTCTGAACCGCGAGTTTTATGATCCGTTGCCCCACTAATAAATATTATGGTAAGTGCATTATGAAAGACAATCAATGAAAGTTATTTAGATGCAAATTAAGGCTATGTCTGGTTAAACAGTTATTGTGTGATTTCGTTTATTGTGCTTTGTCAACTTGAAGCATGAATTTGAGAAAGAAAATCATTTTTGGAAGAAAATGCACCACATACTTTTGTCAATGATATAACGTTATAACGTTAGCTAAAAGATTGTAAAAGCTTTCAGTTCACCCTGCCTAATTGTAGTTGAAAAGTCAAATTAAGCTTGATTAATGATATACTGTGACTGATCAAATAAACTACAGCATCGGGAACTCCCATGTGTTTTGCAGCATTTAACATTTTAGTCATGTTAAGCGAAAAAACACACATAAGAAATTATTGCTGACAGCACTTTTATTTTCAGAGACAGTTTTTTCTTTCACACAAAAACACAACAGTAAGTGTCTTACAATGCTTTTAAACACTTGATTCCTCGTTCTTTGTTATAATCACAAATGATGTGTATGAACACCGGTAACGTTAAGCATTAGCCTCGATAGAGACGTAGATAGTAGTCGTGTCTCCTTCATTGCGTATTTTTATATTATAATATATCCCTCCACTGCATACTGTAACCCCTTTTGCCTCGATCTGGAGGATATCGCGGAGGTATTGCTCCAAAAATGGTCACTGACATGCACGGGTATACCTCTTCCCGTCATGGCAATCTGTCGCGCTGGTCGTGTTTGACCATTTGTTTGTCAGACGTAGCAACAGTAACTAAGGGGGGCGGGGCTCGGCGAAAGGCTAATTGAAATAACATCGAAACAAGACCGTCAGTTCGCTTCAGAAACATTCATATACAAACACCTGCGCCGCGTTTTGACTGGAAAGTGCAGTGCTCATGTTTATTCAACAATGTCAAAGCCAAACACAAATATTTTCCAAAAGGCAGTGTTGATATATGTGTGGGAAACACTGTAATATAATTCGCCAGCTGTTAATTATAGTTTAACCTCTCCATCTTCACCGTCTCAGTTCACACACAGCTGAGCATCACCCGTGAACAGCGAGACCCTCTCCCAGTGTTCCCAGCGCTGTTGAAGTGGCGTACGCTGGTTTATTACATTCATATCATAACAAAAATAAACACCGGTATTATTCGGTATGAACCGGTGTACCGCCCAGCACTATTGATTCTGCACCATTAAAATCACTTCAATGCCTTTTGTGGTGAGAAGGCAACCTAACGAACCAGGCCCGCATCACAGTGCATGATGGGTAAATGCGCATGTTGCATGTAAAGCAGCAGTGTTTGTTTTGCTAATGCCTCTCAAAATGAACCGTAGGCTAACCCAGAGATGAAGACCAAGTGAAAGCCTAATTGATATTTGGTCAGACTAACATATTTCAGAAAAATCTGTTTTTGTTGTGTAAGTGACGTCTGAATTATACAGTTCTGACCAGTAGGGTTGGGAACCGAGAACCGGTGCGGTGTGTGGGCGAAGTGCTGGGAGCTTCTCCTTGAACAGCGACGTCTCATGAATATTAAAACAGTAATGAATGCACTGAAAAGCCCTCGCACTACTCATATACGTTTTGTCAGATGTCAACACAGAGAGAGAGAGTATAAAGCTGCACCATTAATCTTTAAACGATCTCGATTCAAACACCCAGGCGATCTTATTCCTACATAACTAAACTTCACACCGGAACATCAAATCTGTTTGCGCTGTCGCTGACCCAGAGAGTCATATGTGGAACAGCTTTACTCACAGTAGCGATATTCCTGTGTTACAGATACTCAAATGATCACAGAAGTACTGAGATAAGTTTATAGTTCGAGTATAAACACTGACGTCTACGCTAGCAACCAAAACCACCTTTTGAAAGTCGCTTCAGATAACGTGTATCGATTACATCTGATGCTTCACAACATTCATAAGACGACTGTTAAAGCTGCGGTCCGTAACTGTGTGTTCAGAATTTACTAAATGTATATAATGTATGCCTTTTTCACACCGTGTTTTTGTCTTATCCTGAATCACTACGGTGAGCCTGTAATACGCGTTTAGACCCGGACTACTTTACACCGGTCGGGTCGGGTGCGGAGTGACGTTAGCGCAGCGCCTGCGTGACTCGCCCGCGTCACAGACGTACAGAGAGACGTAGCTCCGGCTACAATGTTCTTCCGCCATGCAGTTCTGCTTATCAACCGCTAGAGCGCCGGTTCATCCAGTAATGAAACAAGTGAAGTCTTTATGAATCAGTCATTCACACCGGCTCAGTTTCCCCTGTCTGGATCTCACATGTGTTCATCCGCCCCTTCAGAGAGGGTGTCCTCCACTGCAATACGCTAGAGGAGACGTCCCAGATCATCCTAGAGAATGCAGGAATGTTTATTTTCCTTCAAAATGTTTTATTATTTTTGCAAAAATTGTTAAATATTATGTGGAATTTGTTGACATTACCAGTCTCTTAAACTCATTTTACCAGTATCCGAAGTAAACCCAAAAAGGATTGTGCATTTTTCCCTTACTACAACTTTTTTATTAGTTGTTTTAATAATTTTTATTGAATGGGAACTGAAACCGGAATCGTTTGGCGGAACCGCATTAACTGTTGTCACATGATGCATTAACTGTTGTCACGTGACCCAGTGTTTTTCAGGCCTTTTTCTTCTTGTTGTCATATTAATTTTCAATGTTCTCTCTTTAGAACGTGATGAATGAAATGGCTGCACAGTGCAAGACGGAGATTGCTGAGATCTCACAGAAACTGGTATGTATCAGATCAGTTGTTCATTTAATCTACCACACTTCTAGTTTGGATGAGGGTTAAAGTCACCATGTAGTGGAAGTAGAGACTGATATATGTCATATTACAGAAGAAAAGATCTGAGCAAAACAGATTAATGAGAAAGAAAAAAAATGATAGGCTGGTAATTGGTTTAATCCATGGGTTATTGGTTGTATGGAGGCAGATCTGGCTGAGTGTGTTAGGTGTACTTCTGTGGTGGCAGTGCTGTAGAGTGACTGTTGTAATCAGAGATGTGTCTTACAATCCAGACTCAAAGGAAAGTGGATGTGGCGACGCTGAAGGATGAGATCTGCAAGCTCAAGTCTCAGATCGTGGAGTCGCCCGAAGAGCTGAAAAACGAGATGGAAAGGATGAAGGAGAACGTGAAGAGCATCAAGATGTCAAAAGTATGTATGATTTGCATGTTGCACACCTTCGTTTACATGAGTTTGCTTGACAACAGGTGTTGTTTAACCTGTTAAGCTGCAACCCCACTTTTGAAAAATCCCCAGAAATGACATACCCAAACTGAAACAGATACAGTTCATGAACCCTTTGCACTAAAAGCACAAGTATGATCTCATTTGAAAGCTGACACCTGGTAGTTTATTGTAAATGTAGAATTAATTATTGTCATAATGATTTTTTTTTTTTAAATAGCTTCAAAATTTTGTAAAGTTATTAGAATTTTTTTTTTATGAAACATATTAATGAAAATAAAATTGAAGTTGGCACTGGAGCAATCTAGAAATGCACTACAGCCAAAGCCACATGTCTGACCATGTTATATTTAAAATATGAAGATAATAAGTCTAAAACTCTGTATTTAGTTAAATGTTTTTCAAGATCATGTCATGACTTTATTTTGATTAAGCTACTCTAAAAATGCTACTGATGTTTAGTCGTCGTCTAAGCATCCATTCAGTCTTTTGTCTCTATTGTTTTGTGGTGCAAACGAGCCCCATTCAGTCTCAGTCTCCCCCTGCACACATTCACACCTCTCCAGCCTGGTTATGGCTCGAAATATGCATTTCTTTTGTCTGCATTATAGTTACTAACGACTGGCTATTCACAGGGTTTTAATCCCTAATTTCTTTTATCAAAGTTCTCACTTCACATTTGAAGTGCACTAAATAGTGGTCAAATGCACTAAAACATATCAGTAAGCATTCTTATTTAGAACAAAATTCATAAAAGAATAACCCCTGGTGGCAGGTGCACCTGGGCTAGCTAGCATGTTAGCTTAGCACACCATCAATACACGACCATTTATGAGATTAAAACCATGTTTGTGCTCCAAACTTACTTCATAACGCAATCGAGTGTTTTAAATAATCTTCTGTGATATAATTTGGCTTCAGATAAAAAAAAAATCAGACAGAAAACATTATTTATAGTTTTATGCACGATGATAAAGTCTATATCGATTAGCATTACATTATAAATATAATATAAAATATAAAATACCTGGCATGGCTTGAAGAACACAGGCAAATCAAATATCATAGCAAACATGTTTATTGTCTTCAAAACATCTTTTATCTGCATATTACAGCGATCTCTGTAGCTTTGTGTGTAGCAGTGACGTCCTGGAATGTCACATGATTATGGCTCTTCTTCATGTCCCATATATGGATTATTTTTTGTGCATATAGCGCCCTCAGGCTATTGGTATGAATTGAAAACACTGCACATCTCAGTAAGAAGCGATCATAATGATTACATCGACGCATTTGGGTATAAATTCAATAAATATTATTCCTGTCTTTAGAAATATGACGTGAATCTATGAGAATATATCAATATTTCTCCAAGTTTGCACATTTTTGAGCTAAAAGCCCTGAAGGACGTTGTTTTGTGTATCGCTGTCATGACGACAGCACGGGAGTTTTTTATGAATGGGAGCGGCTGACGCGCATAATTCATATTAAAGGTATCGACTCATTTTTTCATTTCATAACTCCTGACACAAATTAAGACATAACTGTCACTATAAGTTTCTCAGAATACAATAGTGGTCAAATACTGAAACTTGAGTATTATATCTTTTTAATGATGTATAGTTTGTCAAGGTATAACATTAAATCTGATAGTAACTTTGAACTATATAAATAAAAAAACGCTTCAGTGCGCCCACGCACTGGTGAAGCTTAACAGGTTAACTGCCCAGACCAGCAGGTCTCTGTTCTGCCACTGAGTGTTGGTGGTGTTATCAGCAGTTGACCGGCTGCTGTTCTCCGTGTGTGTGTGTGTGTGTGTGTGTGTGTGTGTGTGTGTGTGACAGGAGCTGGCTGACGAGAGGCTGGTGGAGCTGCAGATGCTGGTCCAGTGTGCTGGTCAGGTGGAGGCAGAACTACAGGTCCTGCTCAAACAACTGCAGGACTTACAGAGTAGCATGTGCAAGACCAACCAGCAGAAAGAGCAGGTAAAGATCACCTTACGCATCATGCGTCTGCAAGGAGTTCTGACCTGTGATTGGAGAGTCACAGCAGCAAAAATTGTTCAGTCTTAAAATGCAGTCAAAAAAGTGCATTTCTTCAACTGTATACACTAAACGAGATCACGATTCTGAATAGCCAACTAAACAAAATAATGTAATTTACTAAAGGTTCTGACAAAATGTTAATTGCTGCAGTTTAAGTGAATGTAAACAGTTGAGAAAGAAGACGTGTATGTGTAATGGATCTGTGCATCCGGTCTTAAAGTGACAGCAGCCTAATAAACCTGCTGACACATTATGATGATATAAAACATATCTATATGGCAGTCCTATGATATCGATGTCAAAATTGTGGCCAGTGAAAATGCTGAGTGGTTAGTAACTTTGGTAAACCAGTGGACACAGGAGAACATATGAATACAGTCACTGTTTAAGAAAGGCATTTCCTGAGTTGTTTTTTCACCGTTTTAAATGATCGTTCCTGCACAGGTCCAGAGATTAGCAGCCATGAATGAAGCCTTGCAGAAAGAGCTGAAGAGCCTGAGCAGTGAAGAAGCCCAGATGAAGAGGGGGTTCGCCATGAAACTCGACAAGCAGTCGAAGAACCAGATCCGGCGGCAGAAGAAAAAAGAGGTCAAAGATCAGCAGGTCAAAAATATTTATGGGTAAGTAAAAAAACAACAGATTTTACCTTTTTTAAAGGATCCTTTTGTGCGACAGTGCATTTGATAATACACTTCCTGTGCTTAATATTAGAAGATTTTTCACATTTATGCAGTCATGTGTGTGAAGAATTGGAAACTTTCACTTGAATCAAATGTATGTCTGCTATTATTAATAAGCGAACTCCAGGCGAAGCGTCTCATGTTTGGTCCCCTCGTGCTTTGCATTTTAAGCCACTTTCAATTTGAAAGGTAGTTCAGAAGTTCTCAGCATTGCTAATACTCTATAGCTCATACTTCAGCAGTTTAACCCTCTTTAACCCTGTTCTGCCAGTGTTTCTGGACTAACCAGACCTATTCAATTATGAAAGCATTATTTCTAAATGTCCAAAATGGTTTTTTTCTTGATTATGCGAATGTTAAAGCTGCAGTCCGTAACTTTTTTGGGGGATAAAAATTATCCAAAATAAATTGAGCAAGTACATAACCAGCCAGTGTTCAGAACTCTCTGCTTGCCGTAGCTCGGTTCAAAACGGTGAGCTTGTAATAATAACTTTGTCATGTCTTTACGTCATTCCGTCACATCTGTCCACATCTGTCCACGACTAGTCTCGGCTAGTCGGCTGAGTGTGAGGATGCTGGAGAGTTATAGCCTTTTCTCACAGCATTTGATATAATTAAACTACGCAATTTGACGGCGGATCCAGAAAGGTTCAAACGACAATCACCAGCTGGAGATTCACCCGCTGTAAAACACAGAAGACTTCGGACTTCAGAGTGGCTTCAGGAAAACAGAGACTGCAAACAAGGATAATATCGGAAGGACATTAACTGTAGTCACGCAATGCTGATGTTAATATTAACAATTTGAGAACCGTATAATTAGCACGGTTTGACGTGATATGATAAGCAATCGTTAGATTTAATCAGCGTGATTTACTGCAGTGCTTTTCCCCCTTATGGCGCTTTTCCAGGGTTTTTCCTGCATAGACAATTATGAGGCGGCCGCCTCCGTCAAATTTCGTGCCGCCTCCGCCTCTCGACAAAACTCGGACAGACAGTCACGTGCTTGTATACACTTTTTCCACCGTGACGGTTCTGTTGCGGTTCCCGCTTGTGTCCATAGTGCTGCACGGATCATAATCCGCGGGTCGAGCGGGCCAAGTAATAACAACATTCCATTCAATCAAGGGTGGAAGACAGATAAATCATTATAATGTGTTGAGTGTAATAAAGACACGGAACTCCCATCATGGTAACTTACCTAATGTACGTACGGTAACAAAGTTGCGCTGTTGAGGTTCGCGCCGTTATTTATAACATATTAATTATAGTTAAGAAACAATAACGTTATATAGGCTACACACGACCAGAGTGCTGTTTTCCTGAATGCCATCACGATTGAAACCGAGATATTGATTTCATAACAGTTCAATAAACAAATAGTTAAAATTAAGTTACTTACATTTTTAGACGCAATGACTGTTTTTGTTCTGTTTCAGCAGCGAAAATAGTTCCAAACAATAAGAACCATAGCGCATCTCACAGCAACACGCATCTATGATTCATTACTGAATGATTCAGCGTTTTGAACTAATCACTCGAGTCAAAGATTCAATTACCCATTATTAAACCGCCTCATTCTGAATGAATCAGCCGTTTGAACGAATCGTTTAAATGAATGACTCAATGACTCGCTCATTAAGATGGTCGCCTGCCGCCTCCTACTGGCGGTTTAGTTTAATAAAGTATCATTCTTTTCAACATTCCTTATTTGTATATTCAAAAAATATTTAAAACAATCTCAGAATCTCATTTAATACAGTTATAATTTTTCAATGTAAATTATTTAATTTTTGTATTTTTTTACATAAGAATTTAATGTATTGATAAAATGTAAGAATTTGAAATGAAATTTAGAGCATACATTAAATAAAATTAGGGGAAAATGCTCTTTATAAAGGTAAAAAAATTATTCCGATAGGAGTGTTTTCAAAAATGAAACATTGACAATTTAAGTTTAAAGGGAGTGAAGCCTCTGTTTGGGCTATTAAGGAAATGTAATCTTGCCAAAAGAAGAACTTTTAATTTAAATAAATGTTTAATTTTAAATCAGCCTACTTCAGTGTGATATGTTACCATATTATCATGCTTAATTGAATAATTGTAATGTGATGATCAGATGCAGATATCTAAATCAAAGAATATGGGTGGTTGGTTGGTTTAACAACAAATTCGAGTGACTCAAAGTGCACCAGATTAAGGAATTTATCTTTAAAATGTACAAAATTTTCTCCCGGGGGGGCATGCCCCCGGACCCCCCTACTGTTACGATTTTACCACCTCCGCCTCATTTTGAGCCAGGAAAAACCCTGTTTTCCATTACCAGTACCAGCTCAACTCGGCTCGGCTCGCTTTTCGCTCCGTTTTCCATTGCAGATAGTACCTCCACGACAGTACCTGGTCGTCATAGCGACGCCGCAGGAAACTGCCGTGACTTAATCTTCTACGCGACACACACAATGGAGGAAATCGAGTGTATGCTGTTTCTGGATGTTTTTGCTGTTTTTTATTCAGGATACTGCGTCTGGCGCGTGCAATGATGACGCAGTGAATAGTGACGATTCTCTCTGACCAATCAGCAGTCTGCCGTGTTTTCACATCACATTTTAGCATCGCCTCAGCTCGCTCAGAACCTCGCCGGAGGTGGTACGAAAAAAGTACCTGGAAGCAGGTACAGGTACAACTTTTACACAGTGGAAAACCAAACAAAGGCGAGCTGGTACTGTGTAGTGGAAAAGCGCCATTAGTGTGTCAGATCAAAAGTGGATGTTACTTGTTCAGATTTTCACATTTCCCGGTGAAAACTCTTATGTTGGTCATACTTCCCAAAAGTATAATCTGTGATCCACACCGGCGACTGACAGCCGCACATTCTCCTCTAAACACTGGATTCATCCACGCCGTGCCGAAGCACAACCCACGTAAAGTTGATCATTCCACGAATAACTGCAATTGCAGATTTCGAACAGAGATGGCGACAAAGAGGACAAACTACAGACTGCAGCTTTAAGTGAACATTCTTTTTTTTCAACATCATGTGAAAATTACTTTTGAACGTTCTGAAACTAGTAATATTTTTAAAAAAATGTCAGAAGAACATCCAACTAAAGACTTCAGAAAGAAAGGTTGGATCCATGTGTAAATACTGTTTTTGTGCTAACGTTTCGAGAAAATGATTTAAGACAAGATTAGTATTAACTGGAAGAACAGTTTTTGTACAGCTAAAATAACTGTAAGCAAATGATACTGAAAGCCTCGACACAACACGAGGGTGCAAACATGACAGAATGATTATTTGTGTGTGAACTGACCCTTTCAGTGTCATAAACATCCGTCTGTGATCTACAGCATCGGTCCTCAACCTGCGGACCGTCACCAATGCAAACGCGGACACATTTAGAAAATAAAATCCAGTTTTACAATTTACTTTTGTTTTTAAATTCAATTAAAATGGATAAAACAAATATAAGTTTGAACTATAAAATAATATAATCATATAATGATTAAAAAAATAATGTTTTTGGATTAAGGATCTGAAACTTACAGGATATTCTTATAGTATGATGACCTTTAATATGTCAAAAGCTCAAGGAAAATTAGATTTCTCAGTTCATGACCCCTTTAAAGTGTCCTGATGGAATGTTATCGTGACACACTCGGCTCGGTTTCTTCTGATTGAGAAACACTCCTCTAATTTTCTCATTTATTTTATTCAGGCAATATGACAAAATCCACCAGAAACGAGAGGAGTTTGTGAAGAAAATGGAAGAAAGCAACCGTGAAACTAAACGGTTCAAGGAAAAGATGCAGGAGCTTCGAGCAAAGTGCAACCAGCACACACAGAAAGCCCAGGTGCGTTTCACCAGCACTTCTGAAGTCCGTCTCGTGCTCTGGACTCTTACAGAGCTGACTGTGTTGGGGAACATCTTGTGTTTGTTCTTCATTTAAATGGCCTAGTTTAACATTAAAGGGATAGTTCTCCCAAAAATGAAAATTAGCCCATGATTTACTCTCCCTCAAGCCATCCTAGGTGTGTATGACATTCTTCTTACAGACGAACACAGAGTTGTCCTGGCCTTCCACAAACTTACTGGCTCTTCCAAGCTTTATAATGGCAGTGTATGACTGTTTCTGTTTTGAAGTCCATAAAAGTGCATCTATCCATCATAAAAGTGCAAAGAAAAGAAAATAAGAAAAATAAAAGACCAAAGTTGCCCATCCCTGCTCTAGGGGGTTAATAAAGGCCTTCTGAAGCAAAGTGATGCGTTTTTGAGTTGATTTATGATGTATAGATGCACTTTTATGGACTTCAAAACAGAAACAGCCATTCACTGTCATTATAAAGCTTGGAAGAGCCAGGACATTTATTAATATAACTCTGATGTTATTCATTCGTCTGAAAGAAGAAAATCATGTGAAATGTGGAAAAGCGTCTGCGAAATGAATAAATGTGACTGTCATCTACACCTAGCATGACTTGAGGGCGAGTAAACCATGGGCTAATTGTAATGTTTGTGTGCGTGTTGAGCGTGTGGTGACGTCTGCCTCTCTGCAGGAGATCTACGAGCGCCTCCTCACCACGCTGGAGCAGTACCACAAGCGCATCGAGAGCGTCGTGGTGGACACCAACGCAGACACCCAGAAGATGAAAGCACACTTCTAGAGTCCTCAACTTCCTGCATTTGTTGAAAGTCTGTCTTGTTTCATTGTAAATGTATATATTTTTTGTTAATAAATTTCCCCTCCTTTCAGTGACGAACAGCTATAATAGAATTGTATTTAACTGTTCGAACAGACCCGTGTCGATCTTGAATAAAGCGTTAATTGGGTCCTGCTTTTCAAACGAAGCGTTGAATGACTGAGCACACGCTTGATTTACAGTCTCCGCTGTGACCCCACGGCTTTGGTCACGAGCTTCTTCCAGCACCAGTCAGGTGGTCTACCTCTGACACCAGTCAGACATGCTCTTCATCAGCTCAGGGTTTGGGTTTCGCTGAGTGAAACGGGCCAACTGGACTCCAGTGGGAGCTCTTGATCTGCAGTCTCGGGGCCAGAGGTTCGAGACCACTAAACCCTCTGGTGCTCTTCGGCATCATTAGGGGCTTTCGCACCGGAGGAACCTCTTCATCGCTCCTAGAACTATTGGCGGAACGTCCTGGATTCTGGCGCGTTCGCACCGCAGGAACTAGGAACCATTTTAGTTCTAGGAACTCCCTTTGGAGGAACTAATATATTCCTACTTCAGAGTCGGTCTAAACCAGCGCTATAGGAACTACAGTGACGTTAGTGTTCTCTGATTGGCCGAACGAACACCAGCACCCGCCATTATTAAAAAAGCTTTGTAAACACAGATTATAGCTTATATATTTACTCCAGAAACTAACTAACAGCTCAGCAACACTGAACTTCAGCCACATGGCAAATGCTAATAACTTTTCATATACTGTCTACTTTCTATGTATAACAGTTCTATCTGATGATGCATTAGACAGGACTGTTGGACAGATCGTAAACTAATGAACAGGAGAATGCGAGCACTGTTTGTTTGCTCAGGCTCAGTCGTTCTCAGCGCCGTCAAAATAAAAGTCACAACAGCAAGCGTGTCTTACGTCACTTCAGAGTTCCTACTGGCGGTGCGAATGCAACCAGGAAAACATTCCAAGGGGAACTATTAGTAGTAGTTCCTATAACTGAGTTCCTAGAACTATCCGGAGCGGAAGCCCCTATTGACCGGGGAATTTTTTACTTCATGGGAACGGAATAAAACTTTTGGTTTTGGCACTTGCTATGTGAACACAAAACAAACAAAAAAATCATGGACATGATTGACATCATAGAAGGTTAAATGCTCCTGAAAAAAAGCCACACTTGTATTGTTTGTGGTCAAAATTGGAAATGATTGTGAGAGGAAGTTCCTCTAGTGGAAGCGTTTGGGACTGCAGCCGGACAACATCTCACTGAAAGATCATTTAAGATATTAAGCTCAAATTTGGAACATACCTTGTTTAGATTTGTGATTTTTACTCTAGAACTGCAAGAAAATCAAACATGTTTTTGAAAATATATGTTTCATATAAAAATTGAAAATAGTTTTTTTGTGCATTTTTCATGAATATAAACGTAAAACTAACTTACTTTTACATTTATTCATTTAGCATTCATTTTATCCAAAGCGACTTACAAATGAGAACAATATAGTGAAACTAACAGTAGGACAACAATATGCAAGTGCTGTGACCCTTCTCAGTTTAATCTAACGCCGTAAATGTTAATTAATTTATTTATTTTTTAAATAGATTATAAGAGAAACTTAACTTTTAAGTTCACTTTTTAAAACTACTTCCACTTCAGCAATAATCTGCCACGTGTCGTCTTTAAAAAGAGATCAAACTTCAGTCTGAGTCTGAGCTTTAAAGCATTCAAGATTTACGACAGTTTTCATTTTCAGGTCTATGCTCAAAAAGTGAATAAATGGATTATAAATACAGTGTAAATATAATTTCGTACCATTAAATACAAAACACATTCACTTCATTGAATAGAAAAATCGGTAATTTTTGGCCGACACGTGAAGCACCAGCTGGGTTAGTAAAGTAAACAATGATGTTCTTTGTTATGACTGTTGATAGACGGCACATATATTACTGATATTAGAATTATCCAAAGCAATCGTTTACTGGGTCAAATCTTGTTGATAGATTGAAGGGAACTGCCTTTGACTCACACTAATAGCTTAATAGAAACTATGAGGAGTCAAGCGTTTGAAAAATCGCATTCTATTGAATGATGTTCGTTATGTCACGGCAAAACAGCCTTGTGCTGGACTGTCAGATTACAGAAATAATAAATAAATGCTAAAATAGATGTATTTAATCTGTCTAGTTTAGTTGGTGTGCTCGTGCGACAAACGCCAGACAAAAAGATGCGCGCGCAGCTCTGAATGCAAATGGAGTAAAAGCAAAGCCCGTCTACGGATTCATTAGACTTTCTCTGGTAAAAGTCTGAAGGTTTGCCTTGTTTTGAAGGTGTGTGTGAAAACATCTCCTTCGAGCCGGAGTCGAACCAGCGACCTAAGGATTGCTAATAATCCACTACAGTCCTCCGCTCTACCAACTGAGCTATCGAAGGCACGCGAGTCGAGGACAGAAGATCATTCTCTCATGATTCTGCTGTTCACATGAGGGAGAAAACACCTCGAGGAGCCAAAGAAACACTCCTTCCCATACCGGGAGTCGAACCCGGGCCGCCTGGGTGAAAACCAGGAATCCTAACCGCTAGACCATATGGGAGTCTTGCCTAAGCGAGTGTGTGTGGCCAGTGCAACGACAGAGCTTGTGTGTGTGTGTGTGTGTGTGTGTGTGTGTGAGAAACCTCCTTTAACAATGTGAGACTGAGTAATGATGATAGTAGTAATGCATTAATAGCTCATAGTAGAGTAGGCTATTTAAAATATTATAATATACACTTAGTTCTAATATACACTGTTTATTGATAGTGCGGAGCTGAAGGAGCATTTCTGGATCGACAGTGGTTTGGAGGAAAGAACTGGCTATACTAGTGTTCAAAAGTTTAGAAATACTTAACTTTATGCAAATGTAGGATAAACACGACAGGCGGCAGCCAATCGGTGTGCGATACAGGCAGTGACGTCAGTCATGAGCGTTTAAAAATCAATGTGCTGGAATTTCTGCTGGATTTAGTGTGTAAATCACAGCCTGTAATTTACACATTACTATATTAAAATTCAGATTTCTAATGCAGTTCAGATGGTTTCATTGTGACTGGCTGGGTTTACAAAAGTGTATTAAAGTGACATCTTTATTTTAGGATTTTAAACAAATAAAGCTTGCACCTTTCCTCCTATAATCATGTGTATAAACTATAATTTTATCCACAAATCTAAAAATATCTCTCATTAACACATTTTTTTGATATTCCACAAAATACAAGGTCACAGTTCACTATTTTCCAGACACAAGATTAACCTCAAAGCTGTTTTTACTGATTTAATGAGAGGGGGTTCAGCGAAAAATCGGCAGCTGGCAGCAGGAAGTAGCTGCCACTGGCAGCAGGAAGTAGCTGCCGTTGACAGCCGGAAGCCCTGCCATATTAGGAGGGACCTGCCATTTCGTGGCAGCCAATCAGTATCGTCCAACGTAGTAGCAACCAATCACATTTACCTGGAAGTCAAGCGACAGCAGCCAATGGTGGCGCCGGTGAATCTTCAGTAATGGCGGTGGTATTTGGCTCGGTAAGTTCGTATATTATCAGAGTAATAAATAATTGTTGCTCTGTACGTTGGAATTTAACTTTTATGTTAGAGACAGTGTATCTGTGACTACTTAAGTTGAATTGGTTAATTTAATCATTTGTAGAAACGCAGCTTGTGCACCGTGTGCTCCTGGTTTGTGAGGGGCTATCATTAATTTTAAATACTAACTTACGTTACCAATATCATTAAATATTAGCGTTTGTTAACATGTTAACTTAATCTATTGATTAGAATAAAGCTCATGCTGATTTATTGGAATTGACAAGCTCAGCCTTTATGATACACGTGCAACGCTAACAAAACATATCCCAAATGATCTAACTTATGTTTTAATACAAAACACCATTTTAATCAACATTACTTCACCATATTCTAAACTTCTGTTTTTTAGTTTCACCAAGTTCACCACAGCCTGTCACAGATTGCTGGGGATGGACAAACATATGTGCCATGAAGGAAACCCCAGATTTCCAGTTGCAAAACCAACCAAACACACTGGTATGTTTTCACACATTTCACGTATTATATCCTGTCTTGATCAAAGCAGGCAAAAGGCATTCTGTTTTTTATCTTTTTATTTTTTTTATACAAATTCTAGATTGTATCGAAAATTTGACATTTCAGTGTCTGTTTATTTTCTTAGTTTGATCATGTTTTGGATGGGACCCAATCACCAGATGAGACCAGTGTATATATATATATATATAAATATAAATATAAATATAAAATATAATAATTATTTTATATATATCTATTCAAAATATACTGGAACTGTTCACTTTTTCCATATAACTTTCACCCCCAGTTTCACAGACAAGGCTCAAACTAGTCCCAGACTAAAATGCATGTTTAACTGAAAGCAAATTACACTTGTGTATCTTAAAATATCAGTGCCATTGTTTCTTTTAAGATTCACAACAGTAATGTTTTTTCTAAGGCATATTTATAAAAGTCCTAATTGCACTAAGGCCTAATCCTGGCATAATCTAAACCCTATCTGTGAAACCGGGCTTCAAAGTTTTACATATTAGTCCAGTGGTTCAGTTCAACACTTTGTTCTCTGGCTTTAGATAGGCATAGACAGTGGCATTTAAAAAATAAATTACACCTGCTCCCTAGTTCAGGTATGCTACTGTCTACTGCTGCAACATGGCTAAGTGGTTCAACACGGAGTTCATCTCTCTCTTTCTCTCGTGTGTGTAAAATAACTAACTTTTTCCCCCTTCTTTTTAAGCTCAGTTGCAATAAAGATGGATCCGGAAGCTTGTTAAAAATAAGGTATTGATTTCATGTTACAACAATTTTGATTTCTTTGCTATCTTTAGTGTATAAATAAAATGTTAGTTTTTCCATTTAGATTTTTTTTTTCCAGGATGTTCCAGCTCAGTTGGGATCTGTGGACTGCAGTGAATTCATGCTAATGGTAAGTTATTACGGTGATTTTGTTTCCCCATAACATATCTATCTTATCTACTTATACCTAACTTATCTATCTTTTTCTAACATCTGTCTTTCTTACTAATCTTAAGGTTACAGGGGTTAAACACTATGTGATCTGATTCACAGAATTGTACTTTTATGTGTATTTCTTTAAAGTGAACATTATCTGTACTACTTTTGGAGGAACTGCGATTCCATTGTGTGTGTGTGTGTGTGTGTGTGTGTGTGTGTGTGTGTGTGTGTGTGTGTGTGTGTGTGTGGTGTGTGTGTGTGTGTGTGTGTGTGTGTGTGTTGAATGTTCTGTGCAGGTCTTGTGATATGCAGCAGCTGACCCCAAGACGCCTTTCTACGACCTCCGAGGTCATCACCGGACCATCTTGGACTCGGATGACAATGTCGACTTACCCTCCTATCTATCCATAAGTGTAGAATTGTTTTAACTTTGTTCTTTTGCCAATGAGAAGTAGCCAACCTGTATTTACTGATGTCAATCATGCCCTTGGAAATGGTATAACTGGTGTGAGATTTTGTGTACAGTAGAGTCTCTGGCTTGCGACCCCGTGAGACTTTAACGCCTGGCTCTACCGATGAAACTATTCTTCAGTAAATTTTTACTTATTTGATTGAACCTCACGACTCCTGGTCTTCTTTCATCATATCTGGTCCTGGGTCTTTAAGCTGTTATTCCCTAACACTAGAAACATTGTAAATCATGTTAAACCATGCTAGAACATTGTAAAACGTTTTCAAACTTTCTTTTTCAAGCCAACTTAGTTTTTTATGAACTTTAACATCTAGTTCAGAATTGTTGTTCATTCTGATTTCAGAACAACAAATATCAAGCCTGTTTTCAAAGTTACAGCTGTTTTATAAAACAAAGACAAGAATGTATTGAAATACTACAAATGTAAAACTGAACTTAAATGATAGCAAAATATGATTTTTAAATAAAGGTCATTGAGAAAATGTTTTTTTTTTCTTCTTTTAGACATGACATTCATTATTTGTTTAATGAATGTTTATGTACGTTTAATAAATATACAATATTATTATATAGGCATTAATTTATGTATATATTTCATTTTTTGACAAACATGTACACAAATTATATTTATACACGTACAAATTCATAATTTCAAGTGTAGTTTAATGTTTGTTTTTTGTACTATGTCTATGATCTTCGTTACTTAATTTATATTTGATAAACCTTTTTAAACCAATTACAAAATAATTACAAATTTAAGTAATTTATTTAAATAAGTACTAAAATTATATATATACATTGATATAATAATTTATTTGCCTTGCTAAAAGCGGCATCCACCTCCGACTTCCGGTTATTAGCGGCAGCTGACGTCAGCTGCCAGTGGCAGCTACTTCCTGCTGCCAGCTGCCGATTTTTCGCTGAACCCCTACTGGATTTAATCTCACACATGTTGATATTCAACTCAAGCTTTATACAGCACAGAGTGTTTCAAAGCAGCTCAATGATGCAAACTTCTCCAAATATGAGACAAATTCTACAGAAGACAGTGTCATTATTCAGCTCAAATCACTTTAATGTTAATATTCAGATGAAATGACAAAATTAATAAGAGTGCAGCCATTTATCAAAAGAGTTCACATGAGATTTCATGTCATCTGTGGTCAGGAGAGACAATTAAAGGAGTCATGACATAAAAAAATCACATTTTTTCGTGATCTTTTGACATATAAGAGGTCTCTGTAACATTAAAACTTCCTTCAAGTTTCAGAGCTTAAAATACACACAAATGCTATTCTTGACTGTATATGTGATTTTAAGGAAGAGGTGGGTTTTTAGTTCTCCCTTTAAGTCAGAGATATTTCTGGTATTAAAAAACGTCCTCATTATAAAACAAAGCATTTATTTAATCAAGATTTAATTTGGATATTCCGGGAAGTATATTTGCATATGCCCGCCTCCAGAGCAAGACGTTGACGAATAGTCACACATCGTCACACCATTGGCATTTATTTATTTATTTTTTGTAAAAGAGTTAACAAAGAAACTTTTGTTGACAGATGAATCGTCTGACAACAGCTGCATCACAAACCTTTTTAATTTTTCATAATGCTTCAATGACTGCTTTTTATGGATCAATGTTTTCATAACACAAGCAATGGCGAGTGGGCGTTGACACTGTTTCCTATGCAGTGACGTTAGCCAATCATAACAGTGGCCACAAGCCTTAAAGGAGCCGCGCCTTAAAAACTGATAACGTCAGACACAGGCTCAGAATGAGGGTTGAAAATAATTGTTTTTCCACATATAAGTTATTTTTTTGAGGAAAAATACCTTAACATAGTGAACCTCAAAGAACATATGTTTATATGTTATACATATATAAAATTAATCCATGTCTTGACCCCTTTAAGACGTGTGGGTCATCTTACCCCGTCTTATTTTTCAAAGCACGGTGGTATTACATAACAAACGATAGCTCCGCCCCCTCATGAATCAAGCCCCGCCCTCCGCACACAGAAGCCACCCGAAAACACAACACTGTCTCTCCGGTAGAGAAACTCTTCAGAAACACAGATTTCTCGGACCTTTTCTCCGCGGGAACATGCATTCGGGTCAGCTCGAGAAAGCGGGTTCTCTGAGGAAACGGACTCTCTCTCGAGGAATGAGCGAAGAAGAGTCTCTTCGGCACATTATCAGAGAGGTAACGATATGAGTGAGTCAGTCTTCAGAGTCCGGATCTTCTTTGTGTGACTCGTGACTGGATTTCTGGATTTCTGCTGTAATCGTCTTCTGATCTTTGACGGTTGTGTCTCCTGGATTACATTAGCCTGTCTGTTACACACGCCAAAGCCTCGATAAGACGATAATTGGCTGAGTTGGGAGTGCTTTCTAACTGTAAATGATCAAATTCGCTTTACCTGAGGATTTACTTGATTATAAATATATAGCATATGCTATTCTAATTTTTCTTAAATAAATACGACCTGTTATTTTAACAGAACACACCCTCCGATGATGATGATGATGATGATGCCGAATCTCGCGATAAAAAACGAATTAGACGTGACGAACGATCAGAGCTGTTCATGATTTACTGACTTTACTGCAGAACTGAAATATGTTATAATCTCCTTTTGAGGCTATGATTGTGACATCAATCAGTGTTTGCAATCATATGGAGTTTTATTCTGAAACTTCAGTCTTAAAGGGACAGTTCACCCAAAAATGAGAATTCTGTCATCATTTACTCTCCCTCATGCCATTCCAAACCCGCAAGACTTTCATTCATCTTCAGAACACAAATGAAGATCTTTTTAATGTAATCTGAGAGATTTCTGTTCCTCCATTGACAGTCTACGCAACTACCACTGTGATGCCTCAAATAAAGTTCATAAAGAGGTCGTAAAACGAATCCATATGAATTGAGTGGTTTAGTCCAATTTTTTGCAACCTTTTTGTAGGGCATGGAATCGATTCCAAAGTGAATCGATTCTTAGGTGTTGGGAATCAAGAGTCGATTCCAAATGTTGGGATCGATTCCATCAAGAGGAATTGAATCCTCTTTAAAAGCCTTTTTCAAAATAACAGCTGGTCATTAATTCGTCCTCTGGTTCACTCATAGTTTTCAGAAATACGATTCATTTCCGTGAACAGATTCTTTCGGGCGGTTTGTTTTCCAACGAACTGGTTAAACCGATAATGACGTCACTAGAACGTCTTTCTAACAGGTTTAATGTGTCACTGAAACATCAGAATAATGATTATTACCTTTCATTCGCTGAAGTTAATAGTGTTTGTCGTCACATGTTTCTGACATTAAAGTTTTGCACCCAGAACACACTTCTCTGGGATGGAAACGCTGCTTCATTTGCGAACTTTTATGCGATATTCCAATTTTGCGCAGAAGTTCACAACTTTGGATGAAAACACAGCTATAGTACTACGGGCAACCACAATCAGTGGTCATTATAATAATTCATGCGCAGAATAAAGGGGCGGGGCCTGGTTGAGTTAGTTAGTACTGTGTTAAACTGGCGGTTATGGTAAGGGGCGGGACATTTCTCAAACACACTCGAAGCGCTCGACCAATCACAACACACTGCTCCAGCCGACCAATCAGAGCACAGTGTGCTTTTCAGAAGGAGGGGCTTCATAGAGACAGGAAGTAAACAGAGCGTTACTGACAGACTGGGAAGAGAGGAGCCGCAACAATGGAGAATATGAGGAGAATAATCAACATTCAAGCAGGAAAACCTGTTCTAGTAGAGCCTGAAACAACATCACGACTGTAAAAGAGCAGAATTGTGGCCTCTTTAAAATTCCAAATTCTGCCAGATTTCCTTTCAGAATCCTTTGATGGAGTTTGTTGCTGAGAGTGCTTTACTGTTTTATATTAGTAATGAATAATGTGCTGTTGTTGATGTCGTGCAGGCGGAGGAGACGAGCAGACACCTGTCCCGCAGCGACAGCAGATACGGCACGCTGAGGAGAGGAGCGCGAGAAGAGAGCCAGGCTAGTAGTGTGCTGTCTGCCGTCTGAGTGTGTGTTTAGGCAGAACAGTGTGTTTAAGTCTCTCACACAGATCTAAACCTGCTGAACAGGAGTCACTGATCCATCCAGACTCGTTTTGTTACAAAAATGTTACTTTGTTACAAGTTGTATATTATGTACTAAAGAACAATTGTATGTTTGTTTGTTTTTTAGAGTGAAGATGATCTGCTTTCTGAGAGCGTAGAAGTGGTAAGATTTACATATTTTTTAAAACCAAATTTTATATGTAATAGTTTTACTGTTGTGAATTATAAAAGCTGCTATTTCATAAAAGAGTCCGTTTCCAGGATAGGTGATGCTAGCAAATTCAAAATATGAACAGAACTAAAGTAACACTGATGCATGCTGGGCGAGTTGAGACACGCAGGTGTGGAGGCGATGAAGACTCGTGTAGTGGAAGACAGGTGTGTCTCGAGTCAGTGTTCATGACTCCCATCAGAGACTCGTGAGACGCTCCTCTGTGAATCACACGACTCACGGGCTCATTAGCATATCGCTCTAAACCCCGCCTCTCTGAGCGGTTCTCTGCTGTGATTGGTCAGAAAGCAAACGCTCATTATCATATCTGAATCTCAGCTCTTGATCACAGTGATACGAACAGTGAGGATGGCGTGGGTTTTACCGTATCAATCTCAGAAAACAGCGTCTTCTCCACATGAACAACACGAACCAAACTCTTCCAGTCTCAGATACACTACAGTGTTTGAGGGCGGGGCTAAGAGCCAATCAGCCAATCAAGACCACAGGCTGGCATTATGCAAATTAGTTACAAACCTACAAGCAGGTTTAGCAGGAATTGGGACTGAATTACTGACGACTCCGATTCAGTTCAGAATCACGTGACAAAAACTCAATTTATCTCTGATCTGTGAAACTTTGCAGAGCTTTTAAATTCACAAATAGCTTTATTACACACAGATAATGAAAGGGATTATCTCAAAAAGGGGCACTTTAAGAACTATAGAATGTCAAAGCTGACAAAATAATAAATAAATAAATACATAAATGTAAAAAACACAAACAAAAATGAGTTTTCTTCATGTATTATTATATTTTTTCCACATTTATTAAGTAATCGATGTATTTGTACATTTATTTGTTAATGTGGAAAAAATATAATACATAAAAAAAACTTTTTTATTTATTTATTTTTTTTTACATTTCTTTGTATGTTTATAGTGCATCCGGAAAGGATTCACAGTGCTTCACTTTTTCCAGATTTTATGTTACAGCCTTATTTCAAAATGGATTAAATAATTTTCCTCAAAATTCTACAAACAATACCCCACAGTGACATCGTGAAAGAAGTTTGTTTGAAATCTTTGCAAATTTATTAAAAATAAAAAGAGCACATGTAAATAAGTATTCACAGCCATTGCTCAATACTTTGTTGAAGCACCTTTTGGCACCAATTACAGCCTCAAGTCTTCTTGGGTATGATGCTGCAAGCTTGGCACACCTATTTTTGGTCAGTTTCTGCCATTCTTCTTTGCAGAACCTCTCAAGCTCCATCAGGCTGGATGGGGAGTGTCGGTGCACAGCCATTTTCAGATCTCTCCAGAGATGATCAATCGGCTCGAGTCTGGGCTCTGGCTGGGCCACTCAGAGACATTCCCAGAGTTGTCCTTTAGCCACTCCTCTGTTATCTTGGCTGTGTGCTGAGTGTCGTTGTCCTGTTGGAAGATGAACCGTCGCCCCAGTCTGAGATCCAGAGCTCTGGAGCAGGTTTTCATCAAGGACATCTTTGTACAATCATCTTTCCCTTGATCCTGACGAGTCTCCCAGTTCCTCATCTTTCCCTCGATCCTGACGAGTCTCCCAGTTCCTCATCTTTCCCTCGATCCTCATCTTTCCCTCGATCCTGACGAGTCTCCCAGTTCCTCATCTTCCCCTCGATCCTCATCTTTCCCTCGATCCTGACGAGTCTCCCAGTTCCTCATCTTTCCTCGATCCTCATCTTTCTCTCGATCCTGACGAGTCTCCCGGTTCCTCATCTTTCCCTCGATCCTGACGAGTCTCCCAGTTCCTCATCTTTCCCTCAATCCTCATCTTTCCCTCGATCCTGACGAGTCTCCCGGTTCCTCATCTTTCCTCGATCCTAACGAGTCTCACGGTTCCTCATCTTTCTCTCGATCCTGACGAGTCTCCCGGTTCCTCATCTTTCCCTCGATCCTGACGAGTCTCCCAGTTCCTCATCTTTCCTCGATCCTCATCTTTCTCTCGATCCTGACGAGTCTCCCGGTTCCTCATCTTTCCCTCGATCCTGACGAGTCTCCCAGTTCCTCATCTTTCCCTCAATCCTCATCTTTCCCTCGATCCTGACGAGTCTCCCGGTTCCTCATCTTTCCTCGATCCTAACGAGTCTCACGGTTCCTCATCTTTCTCTCGATCCTGACGAGTCTCACGGTTCCTCATCTTTCTCTCGATCCTGACGAGTCTCCCGGTTCCTCATCTTTCCCTCGATCCTGACGAGTCTCCCGGTTCCTCATCTTTCTCTCGATCCTGACGAGTCTCCCGGTTCCTCATCTTTCTCTCGATCCTGACGAGTCTCACGGTTCCTCATCTTTCTCTCGATCCTGACGAGTCTCCCGGTTCCTCATCTTTCCCTCGATCCTGACGAGTCTCACGGTTCCTCATCTTTCTCTCGATCCTGACGAGTCTCACGGTTCCTCATCTTTCTCTCGATCCTGACGAGTCTCACGGTTCCTCATCTTTCTCTCGATCCTGACGAGTCTCCCGGTTCCTCATCTTTCCCTCGATCCTGACGAGTCTCCCGGTTACTCATCTCTCCCTCGATCTTGACGAGTCTCCCGGTTCCTCATCTTTCCTCGATCCTGACGAGTCTCCCGGTTCCTCATCTTTCCCTCGATCCTGACGAGTCTCCCGGTTCCTCATCTTTCTCTCGATCCTGACGAGTCTCCCGGTTCCTCATCTTTCCCTCGATCCTGACGAGTCTCCCGGTTCCTCATCTCTCCCTCAAACCTGACGAGTCTCCCGGTTCCTCATCTTTCTCTCGATCCTGACGAGTCTCCCGGTTCCTCATCTCTCTCTCGATCCTGACAAGTCTACCGGTTCCTCATCTTTCTCTCGATCCTGACGAGTCTCACGGTTCCTCATCTTTCTCTCGATCCTGACGAGTCTCCCGGTTCCTCATCTCTCTCTCGATCCTGACAAGTCTCCCGGTTCCTCATCTCTCCCTCGATCCTGACAAGTCTCCCGGTCCCTCATCTTTCCCTCGATCCTGACAAGTCTACCGGTTCCTCATCTCTCCCTCAAACCTGACGAGTCTCCCGGTCCCTCATCTTTCCCTCGATCCTGACGAGTCTCCCAGTTCCTCATCTTTCCCTCGATCCTGACGTGTCTCCCAGTCCCTCATCTTTCCCTCGATCCTCATCTTTCCCTCGATCCTGACGAGTCTCCCGGTTCCTCATCTTTCCCTCTATCCTCATCTTTCCCTCGATCCTGACGAGTCTCCCAGTTCCTCATCTTTCTCTCGATCCTGACGAGTCTCCCGGTTCCTCATCTTTCTCTCGATCCTGACGAGTCTCCCGGTTCCTCATCTTTCCCTCGATCCTGACGAGTCTCCCAGTCCCTCATCTTTCCCTCGATCCTCATTTTTCCCTCGATCCTGACAAGTCTCCCGGTCCCTCATCTTTCCCTCGATCCTGACGAGTCTCCCGGTCCCTCATCTTTCCCTCGATCCTGACAAGTCTCCCGGTCCCTCATCTTTCCCTCGATCCTGACGTGTCTCCCAGTTCCTCATCTTTCCCTCGATCCTCATCTTTCCCTCGATCCTGACGTGTCTCCCGGTCCCTCATCTTTCCCTCTATCCTCATCTTTCCCTCGATCCTGACGAGTCTCCCGGTCCCTCATCTTTCCCTCGATCCTCATCTTTCCCTCGATCCTGACGAGTCTCCCGGTCCCTCATCTTTCCCTCCATCCTCATCTTTCCCTCCATCCTGACGAATCTCCCGGTTCCTCATCTTTCCCTCGATCCTGATGTGTCTCCCGGTCCCTCATCTTTCCCTCTATCCTCATCTTTCCCTCGATCCTGACGAGTCTCCCAGTCCCTCATCTTTCCCTCGATCCTAACGTGTCTCCCAGTTCCTCATCTTTCCCTCGATCCTCATTTTTCCCTCGATCCTGACGAGTCTCCCGGTCCCTCATCTTTCCCTCGATCCTGACGAGTCTCCCGGTCCCTCATCTTTCCCTCGATCCTCATCTTTCCCTCGGATCCTGACGTGTCTCCCGGTCCCTCATCTTTCCCTCGATCCTGACGAGTCTCCCGGTCCCTCATCTTTCCCTCGATCCTGACGAATCTCCTGGTTCCTCATCTTTCCCTCGATCCTGACGAGTCTCCCGGTTCCTCATCTTTCCCCTCGATCCTGACGAATCTCCCGGTTCCTCATCTTTTCCTCAATCCTGACGAGTCTCGCTATTGTGTTGTGTTATTTTCCCCTTATTACTATTTTCTTATTAGTTGTTTTAATAATTTTTATTGAATGGGAACCGGAACCGAAACCGGAATTGTTTGGCGGAACCGGAATCGGAACCGGAAAATTTCTTATGATTCCCAACCCTACTGCTTCATAACCGTTTCAAAACACTTCGAAATTTCAGTTTTAGTTGCGTTTACACTGTTCTGACCACTAGGGGTCACCGTGGAGACGGGTGTCAGGTTGTTTTCGAAGCCTCGACACAATACAGCACATTTGCTTCAACTTTAATTTGACCTTATATAGACAGCTGTGTGCCTTTCCAAATCGTGTCCATCAACTGAAGTCACCACAGGTGGACTCCAATCCAGTTGTAGAAACATCTCAAGGATGATCAGTGGAAACTGGATGAACCTGAGTTAAACTTTGAGTGTCATGGCAAAGGCTGTGAATACTTATGTACATGTGATTTTTTTATTCTTAATACATTTGCAAAGATTTCAAACAAACTTCTTTCACGTTGTCATTATGGCGTATTGTTTGTAGAATTTTGAGAAAAATAATGCATTTAATCCATTTTGGAATAAGGCTGTAACATAACAAAATGTGGAGAAAGTGAAGCGCTGTGAATACTCTCCGGATGCACTGTATGTATTTTGTGTGCATTGGCGTTCCATCTATAGGATGTGTGTAAAGTTGTGTTTGCTGCGCAGACGGAGCTGAACTACGAGGAGTGTGTGACGGATCTGCGGATGCTGTCGCTCCAGCAGGAGGCGCTGCTCTTCCAGGTCGATGTTCTTCAGGACGCACTCGAGGGGACGGAGGAGATGCTCGTCGAAACACAGAGAGAGAATCATCAGCTCACACTGGTACTGACACGCTGCTTCACACACACACACACACACACACACACAGTGAGCTGATGATGTGTGTTCTGTCTGAGCAGGAGCTGGAGAGAGAGAGAGCGATGAGGAGGAAGGTGGAGGACAGGCTCGCCTCAGTAACACAGGAGATGGAGAGGTTACGAGAGGTGAGGAAACACTGCGCTTACATCACATTTAGAGATCAACAGAAACTGCTGTGTAAAGCCAGAGACTCTGTGTGTGTGTGTGTGTGTGTGTGTGTGTGTGTGTGTGTGTGTGTGTGAGAGAGAGGGAGAGACACTGCATGCTTGCGTAACCATGTGTGGAGAACTGTGTGTGTGTTCACTTCTCTCTTTTTATTCTTTTATCATTCACCATGAGAGCACAATCTGGATGTGTTTTACTGAGACAGACAGATGATGGATAGATAGATAGATAGATAGATAGATAGATAGATAGATAGATAGATAGATAGATAGATAGATAGATTAATATTTGATGGGCAAATATACAGCCATTCACTGCCATTATAAAGATGGAAGAGCAGGACATTTTTTAATACAACTCTGATTATGTTCGTCTGAAAGGAGAAAGTCATATACACCTAGGATGAGTTCAGGGTGAATAAATCATGGGCTAATTTTCATTTCATCCCTTTAAGGTTATGAATAAGCTTCTGTGTTCCAAAACAATGACAAAATTGTAATTTAGGAGATATAAGCATTCAAAACTCAGTCTCTCACTTCCTCTAAAATGGTTCAGAGATTTTTATGACATCACCGCGACTTCAGCTTCTCATCACATCTTCTGTCCAATCAAATGCTCTCTAGAATCTGAAGCTCCGCCCCCTGTGCTGTAAACACCACCTGACCAAAGCGGCCGTCGACACACAGAGCATTATGGGTTGTAGTGTGTGTTCGGTTGCTCAGATGCTCCAGTTTTATTCCGTTTTCCAACTGTACGTTAAGAATGAAATGACTCCTCTACTATTGAATCCAGCGTATCATCAGCGCTCGGATTCGCTGCCATGGTGCTGTCAGTCTCTGAGGGAAACTAAACGCTATTGGCTATTGGAGCCATTCAATATGTCCCGCTTTAGCTTCCTGTTTGTGTCAACGCATCAAAGCTGCGCGTTCCAAGACACTTCAGTGGGACTTTAAAATAAGTTGGGATTAACTACTTGGAACTTTCAAAAGTAATTTGATGCCACTCTTATGGTTTATAATATTCCTCCAGACTGTGTTTGATGTTTGCTCGTGTGTTTAGGAGAGGACAGTGGAGCAGAAGTGGAGACCCGGTCCTGAAGGATCATCAGTGGACGGAGACGAAACTCCACTCCCGGCCAGTGGAGGCGCTCCTGTGCATCTCAACACACCAGCGTTACACCTGAAGAACCTGATCAGACAATCACTGGGTCTCCCGGTGTGTGAGGATCATCAGACTCCTGAAGTGTGTGAGGATCATCAGACTCCTGAAGCTCAGGATGAGAACGAGGAGAGCAGCGGATACGAGGACGCCCCGTCCGAGTTCTCTCCCACTGCCGACACTCCCGACATTCCCGATCCTGATGAGGAACCCGACGGGAAAATCCCTGCCAGTATCCGCAATGATGAGTCCTGTACTCTCTCTTGAGTCTTTTAAATAACCATACAAAAAAAAAGGTTCTGATAAATTTGTGTACTATAGAATTATGACACTTGATCCAAGTTACATTCACTGAAACCGCCTTTGCACACGCTTACAACTTTACAATGAAGACTACTTTGATTTACTCATCACCAGTCAACAAAATAATTTAGGAAAAGAAGGAATCTGCACTTTGGATCCCACTTTATATTGGGTGTCTTTAACTAGTGTGTTTACATTTAAATAATTTCAGGTGTAATTACACTGTTGACTTTCCCATGAACCTACTCAAACCTGTCCTAACGTTACCCGTATCCTCCATAATAACAGCTCAAGGCATTCACAATACAACATCAACACAATAAGTACACTGTACTTAATAGTTATTATTTGCTGATGTAAGTACCTAGTAGTTAAAGAGGACCAATTCTGCCCTTTTACAAAGTCTTGATGTTTCAGGCTCTACTAGAACAGGTTTTCCTGCTTGAATGTTGATAATTCTCCTCATATTCTCCATTGTTGCGGCTCCTCTCTTCCCAGTCTGTCAGTAACGCTCTGTTTACTTCCTGTCTCTATGAAGCCCCTCCTCCTGAAAAGCACACTGTGCTCTGATTGGTCAGCTGGAGCAGTGTGTTGTGATTGGTCGAGCGCTTCGAGTGTGTTTGGGAAAAGTCCCGCCCCTTACCATAACCACCAGTTTAACACACTACTAACTAACTCAACCAGGCCCCGCCCCTTTATTCTGCGCATGAATTATTCAAATGAGGAAGAAACTCAAGACTACACTGGAGGCGTTTCAGGCGTTCAGAAACACTGACACTGATATAGAGAAGAGCTGGAGCTTTTTCATGATCAAACGGCAACATTACACACTAAACACAGATGAACATGGAGAAAAGCACAACAGCTCTTTAAAGACACCTAATATAAAGTGTGATCGGACTTTGTTTCTACTAGTAAATTCCATGTTTTTTGTTATTTTTTAAATATTTTATTTTTTGTGTTAGATTTTAAGACACTTGTTAATAAAGCATTACTTTGTATTTGTATTTTGGCCCTATTAAAAAATGCAATTTATTTTGTTTCATATTGTATTAATCAAGTCAAAGTGTCACTTTAAGGACAAAAGTTACTAGAGTTGAGCCGGATACTCGGCTGAAACGAGTATCCGGTACGGATAAAGCACTTTTGCCGAGTATGAGTAATATACGGGTAATACGAGTCAATATCTGTGCGCGCACTCTAACGTCTTCAAAGCGATGTCTTGCTCTCTCTCCCTCGTGCAATTTATCAAAATCAAATGACACGATGGTAAACTATTCAGTGATGAAATGTGTTCTGTGTTGACACAATCTTGTGCGATGTCCTAACTGCTGGGATTATCACACAACACGTACACATCCGACTCGCAAAATAATGACTCCTTTGAACCGATTCACTTTAATGAATTTTAAAACAACTGATCTGTCCAACACTGAGCTCACGAGACGTCTGAATCGGTGTATAACAGATCGGTAACACTTTACAATAAGGTTCCATTATCAAACTCTTCTCTCTCTCTTACTCAATCACACACACACATACCTGGTGTGGAAATAAAAAGAATAAAAAAAGAACCAAAAAAAAAAATTCACACTGATCATAAAAAAACTAAAAGTTAAAAAAAGAAAGTTATGTTGAGATGAAAACTCTTGTTCAGTACATTTTGCATAATTGCAACCACATGTGTTGTATTCATTGTTGCAAAACTATTTCTGTATATAGTTTGTTTGTTATCGTGATCAAAACCATTGATCTGAAGCTCAATGCTGATGCTGTCATGTAAATAGTTTTCTAATCAGCAATAAATATAACAATTTCTGATCAACCCATATCAATTGCATGCTTAAAATAACATACCAGTTAAAGCCCCGCCCATTTCAAGACAATCCGACCCACTTCTGGGTTAAATCCCGTCCACTTCCAGGTTAGGCCCCGCCCAGTCCGAATACAGATAATTATATGGTTAACAGATACAGATAAAGATAATGCTGTACTCGCTCATCCCTTGACAAAACCCAACGGCTGTTAGTGAATCAGGGCAGTTTACAGTTAGAGAAAAGCCAGTTCGAGGATTGGTGAAGGAGGAGTCTGAGCTGATGTTCACTATTGCATGTGTCATATAAATCCTCAACCTGTATTGTGAAGATCATCTTATTATTGTTGTGGAGTTTATTCAAAAGGAAGTATTGTATTTATAAATGTGTAAAACTACAGTAACTCTTCAGCTTCAGCTTGAGATATTTAATCTAAACTGGTTATATCTCTAGCAGTGAATGTTTTATGAACAGCAGGAGAATCATATTCATCCGCTCAGAGCCGAAGCACAACCACAACAATGTTCTTCCACCAAATACATGCAGTTTTGTTTTTTAACGTTAAAGTTACATTGTGTATCAAACATCCCATTTTTAAAAATCTCATAAAAAAATGTTTTTGCTTGGTCATTCCATTTTTCCAACTTTATGGAAACGTTATTTTGAATGTTCTCTTAAAGGCAGGGTAGGTAGGATTTTTCTAAAAAAAAAACATTCCAAATTTGTTTAAACTGTCTTTATATACCAATACATAATTAAAATGTAAGTACTCTGAAAAAGAGAGTATAAAAATCGAGTGTCTGTAGACCTCTCACGACTGTTGTAAACACAGCTAATTATTTTCATTCACTCTACCCCCTCCCTTCTGGGCTCCTTCCAAAGCCACGCCCCGAAAACACATGAACGCGACGCCAAACGCTCAGGCTCAGCTGGAAGACGCATTTATTATTTACTTGAGACAAGTGGAGAGGAAGGAGCGCAGTGCATGCAGTGACATCATGTCAGATTCACATGTAATAAAATACCTAACTTTATCACTATAAATATAAACAAATAAGATTTATTTTAGTACTCACTATCAAGCTAGCATATCGATACTGGTAAAGTTTAAAATATACTTTGTTTGATTCGGTAACGAGCTATATTTATAGGTAACGAGCTATATTTATAAGGCAAAGCTAAAAACAGGTTGCATTGATACACGTTTTTCCATTACCATCAGTTACACTGTGATGAAGGTGAATTTCGTGTAAGATTCATAACATTTACGGTGTTTTGCGAGTTTCCATGATGAAAACATTGTTGACTCTGATGAGGACTACACTCCGGAGACAAGTACCGTCGGTTCGAGGACAGGTCCGGGGTCGAGGGCGAAGCAGAGGAGGTCGTTCAAGAGTGCGGGCAACCAGGGTCCGAGGATGTAGTTTTTGCCTTGTTTGCCTTCGCTGACTGAATATGCAGGTGCTTTGAATTTTGAATGCTCTTTCTCTGCCATAATTTTACTCTTCGTAGGTTCCGCGCCTCTCTTGCACTCCTCAAATCAAACGGGTGCGCGCGCATATGGGCAGATCTAGCAACAGGGGTGGTAGCCATGGTTGCAAGAGTGAGTGACAGTCGCCCAAACCAATCAATTGTTTCGTCCCGAATGGAAATGAGCTGTGTGTATTGCAGATTAAAAGGTCTACAGTCACTCGATTTTTATACTCTCTTTTTCAGAGCACTTACATTTGAATTATGTATTGGTATATAAAGACAGTTTAAACAAATTTGAAAAAAAGTTTTTTATAAAAATCCTACCTACCCTACCTTTAATACATGTTAATGTAAAAAAAAAGAACCGCTTTTTTTTTCACTGAGTGTAACGCAATGCGATGCTTTTTTTTTTTTAAATGACGGGAAAGATCAGCACTCATTAGTTCTGGCTCCCTCTGATGCAGTATGGTAAGTGAAGTTTTAGCTTATTTCTTTATATCTCACACTTATATATTTTCCCGTATTTTTCTGCACTATTTCTGACGCGAAGGATAAATGTTGAATTCAGAATGTTCGCTGTGCTGCAAAATACAGTTACTATCCGGTGTAGAAACTCTTCAGTAAATCCGCCTTAAGCCTTGTTTATACTTTAGCCTGGCTCCACAGACTGCGCGCGCACCTCCCCAAACGGACGAGGCGTTTATACTCGACGCGCTCGTGTCACTATTCTGTGAAACGACAGGGGGCGACTCAAGTAATGGCCCTTTTAAAGGATTAGTTCACCTCAAAATGAAAATGTCCTGATAATTTACTCACCATAATGCCATCCAAGATGTTCATGTCTTTCTTTCTTCAGTGGAAAAGAAATTACGTTTTTTGAGGAAAACATTTCAGGATTTTTCTCCACACAATGGACTTCAACGGTAACCAAACTGTTGAAGTCCAAATCAATGCAGTTTCAAAGGGCTCTGCACGATCCCAGCTGAGGAATAGGGTCTTGTCTAGCGAAACAATCGGTCATTTTCTAAAAGAAATAAAAATGTATCAGACAAACTTCTCAAGAAGTTTCAGATGTGACTGAGACTTCATCAGTGGGTGTGTTGATGTCAAAGCTCATTAAAGGAGATCTGCTTCCCTCGGCTCTCATCTGGATCACCTCCAGACCAGCAGCAGCCAATCAAATCCCCTCCAAATACATCCACCGTCTGACAGAGATTCAGGGATTCAATGAGCCTCAGAAGGAGGAATATTTCAGGAAGAGAATCAGTGATGAGCTTCAAGCCAGCAGAATCATCTCGCACATCAGAAGAGCAAGAAGCCTCCACATCATGTGCCACATACCCGTCTTCTGCTGGATCTCCTCCACTGTGCTTCAGAAGCTCCTGGAAGAAGATCTGAGTGCAGAAATCCCTCAAACTCTGACTGAAATGTACATCCACTTCCTGCTGATTCAGATCAACATGAGGAATCAGAAGTATGAAGAGAGAGATCCAGACAAACTCCAGCAGTCCAACAGAGAAGCGATTGTGAAACTTGCTGAACTGGCTTTCAATCAGCTAATGAAGGGCAATGTGATGTTCTATGAGGAGGACCTGATTGAGAGCGGCATAGACGTCACTGATGCCTCAGTGTATTCTGGGATTTGCACTGAGATCTTTAAGGAGGAATCTGTGATTCATCAGTGAAATGTCTACAGCTTCATTCATCTGAGTGTCCAGGAGTTTCTCGCTGCTTTCTCTGTGTTTTACTCATATATGATCAAGAACAAGAAACCACTGCTTAGATTCAGGTTTTACAGAATTCAAGACCCTCTGTATTATCTACTAACATCAGCAGTAGATAAAGCCCTCATCAGTCAGAATGGACAGCTGGAACTGTTCCTGTGGTTCCTGCTGGGCGTCTCACTGGAGTCCAATCAGAGACTTTTACAGAATCTACTGACACACACAGAGAACAGCTCAGAGAACATCAGGAGAACCACACAGTACATTAAAGACACGATCAAAGATCTAAATCATTTATATGATCTCTCAGCTGGGCCATCCATCAATCTGTTCCTCTGTCTGCTGGAAGTGAAAGATCAGTCTCTGTCTACAGAGATTCAGAATTTTGTGAAATCAGACAAACACTCAAAGAAGTATCTCTCTCCTGCTTACTGCTCAACAATCTCCTACATGCTTCAGATCTCAGAGGAGGCGCTGGATGAGCTGGACCTCAAGAAATACAACACATCAGATGAGGGGAGAAGAAGACTGATACCAGCTGTGGTCAACTGCAGAAAAGCTCTGTGAGTTATTAACAACCTTAGTCTTAAAGGTGTTGTGACAGGCCTTTTCATTAATTTAATGTGTTCCTTGAGGTTCACTTACAATATTAATAAAGTTGTTTTTGCACAAAATTTTCAATAAATGATTATTTTCCCACCCTCATTCTGGCCTTCTGTCAGAAGCAGTTTAAGTAATAAATACCCTGCGGTCTGATTGGCTAAATTAATCTTTCTCCTTGTCACCTCATTCACCACGTTTCCAGGGTCGGTACATGTTGTTTAATAATTTGTTATTCTATTGTAGATTGTCCAACTGTAATATCACTGCTCAGTGTAGTGAGAGTTTGTCATCAGCGCTCCAATCCTCAAACTGTGTCCTGAGAGAGCTGGATCTGAGTAACAATGACTTGCAGGATTCAGGAGTGAAGCTGCTCTCTAATGGACTGAAGAGCTCACTGAAATTGTCAGCTGCAGATACTGAGGTATTAAGAACATATGAAAGATTGTTTACTGTCTTCCGGTCATAATGTTGATGTGTGTCTGTAGATGATCTTACTGTGTGTGTCTGTAGGTTGTCTGGCTGTATGGTGACAGAGGAAGGTTGTGGTTATGTGTCTTCAGCTCTGTAAGCTGTAAGATAGCCCTACGAGCCAATAAGGAGGTAAAGGCCAATACTTTCAGCTTCACTTTAGGCAAGCCTAAATTCGGAGCAATGCCAAAAATGCCAGTAAAAGGGTTTGGTTCAATTTGATGGTGAAGAACTTCAGAAATTGTTTGAAAAAATGATGTCCAGAATCCCACATGTGATCTGTGAAGGCAGAACCTAGGTCCTACTCCCACATGGTTTGTGCACAAAGGCTGATTCTAAATACATTCTGGCGCTTCTGACTCACACAGGTTTGTAGCGCTTGCTTGTCATTTCTACTTTCACAAATGCAGACATAGTTTTATGTTTACATAGTGTTCTCAAACCCGTAGAGCGGCACGACGCGTAAAAATCATTATAATCAGTAATTATGTCCCCAATGAAATAGAACCTTACCAATCTGAAACGATATGGTCTGATCGATTAGCTTGGCCATCTGCATTTTACGGATCAGATTCAAGCTCGAATTGATATTTTCACCTGTCATTATTGCTTTGAGAGCTGATGTTCCAAATATGGTAAGGGGCGTGACATTTCCGTCACACGCTTAAGGTTTTTGAGCCAATTACAATGCACTGGATCGCTGCCCAATCAGCACACCGCGCTTTTCAGAACGATGAGCTTTGTAAAAATGTACGCGTTTCAGAAAGGCGGGGTTAAGAGGAGCAACAATAATGTACAGTTTGTGTAAAATAATGACGTTTTTGAACCTAAAACTGTGTAAACACATTGCATTAAACTAAATACACAAAATAATGTTCTTTTTAGAACCATCATATGACCCCTTTAATGACATCCCATTCCTGATCCGTAGGGTTTAATATGGAGTTGTTCCACCCTTTGCAGCAAAAACAGCTTCAACTCTTCTGGGAAGGCTTTCCATAAGCTTTAGGAGTGTGTTTATGGGAATTTTTGACAATTCGTCTGATGTTCTCTCGGGTTGAGGTCAGGACTCTGTGCAGGAGTCCAGTTCCTCCACACCAAACTCCTCATCCATGTCTTTATGCAATTACACAATCACATACTCGAAACGGGAATGGCCTTAAATGAGAAACGATTCAAGGATTATTTTACATAGATGTTACATTTCTATCAAATTCCAATGCAATCCTTCTGTGTCCAGAGGCATACATTAGCAATTAGTGTGAGAATCAAAGATCAGTTTCAGCAACTTGTTTCTTTACTAAATTAATCAATGTTTTTAGACTAATGAGTTCAATTAATGGTTCAATTGCTCACTCATGAAGACAGTAACGTGTCGCCACCTACTGGCTTAATGATGCAAGTCGCGCAAACACAGACAAGTTGAGTAATACAAACAGTGAAAAGTCCCAGTGCTGATACACATTCGAGGTTTACAAATATATATTTATACAATAATAATGGCAATATGTTTATGAGTGCTTGTGTTGTTAAATTGAGCTTATAGTTTCCACTGTCATTGGCAAAGATGTACAGTACAGTATATCTTAAATAGGAATCCATTGTAATAATGTTAATCTCATGGGCACAGTTTGCAATACCTGCTCTCCCTCTCATCTCAATCACCTTCTCTCTTTCTTCTTCTCTTAGTCTCTTTATCTTTACCTATATATCTTCCCTTCCCAATGCTAAGGTTTGATTGATACAGTCTTTGCAAACTGATTATTTCTGTCGGTCGTTTAAAACTTCTATCGTAAAACAGCTTTTTATCTACTTGCATCTTCTCTCGCTCTGTATGACATCTACCACAGCCAGCATCTACCACTGCTTTTTATCATGGACAGACGGATTTCAAGTACTTGGATAACAAAATAAATGTTATACAACCTATTTTATTTGTGAAGTGAAACATACTTTATTCCAAAAGATATGGGGCCTTTGACAAAACATCAGGGGCTTAAGCCCCCAAAGCCCCCCTCTTGCAACGCCACTGGTGTAGAATAAACAGGACAAAGGATCTAGTTTTTATTTAATTTTAATAGCTTAATTCAGTTAAATACATTCAGTAATCCAACATATTTTTCTATATTGTAACCACTTATTTCTGAAATTGGTGTAATAGTTGAGAAAGGGATGTACAGTATGACTATTGACACCAAATCATTTCTGCAATCCTAGAGAAAGAACCAATGGAACGATATGAAATGACGTTCTGCATATGGCTTGAATGACTGTATTTTAATAATCTGAGATATGTTAGTCTGTGGTTGCATTGATTTGAGGCAGTAAACAGACGCTGACCCACTGCAGATCAGCACCTGCACCATTACTCTTTTCTTGTCCTTTGAATAACTCTGTTTGTTTACATTGCTCATTTGCATAGACTGGGCTGAAGCTTTATCCTGATTGGCTGCTGAGCGGAGCTTTGAGTGACAGCAGGCAAATACAATCAAATGAAGCATCTGTTCAATCGCAGCAAAGATATGGACAAAAAAGGGCATATTTTAGTTTCTTCTCTGCTATAGGATCAGAGAAACCCGGATCTGTTCACTGTCTCTGGACTAAACACATCAGTTTCAATCTATCTGAGGAGAGTCTTCTTTAAACATCACTGTTCAGGCTTCAAGGTAACTATTCAAACTTAAAATTAATGTTGCTTTAACAATATTAAACTGTTATTAAAACTATTTTACATTGAGCTAAATATGATAAAACATTTAGTAGTGGCCAAAAGTGACACTTTATTCAAATATTATTATAAATGTGTTAAAGATTTTGTCAACATATTGCGTAGTTGTGCTTTGAGTCAATTGTTATATTTGTGATAATAACGTAATTAAACATTGTGCCACATCATTTTTGGCCACATGCAAAAACAAGAGTGAACCATATTAAATATTAATAACTGATTATGTTTGCCTTTTCCTGTCAGCTTTTTGTTTTTCTATTTCTTTTTTTGCATTGTAAAATAAAACATGTAGTTGTAGTTTTTTTTAACCAAATAATTTAGTCAGATAAACCTTATCCAAGTTTAGTGTTTTGTTCTTCCCTCATATTTAATTTTTTGAAATAATCAACAATATATACTTGTAGAGTCATTAAAAACAAATCTCCCCTCCGGACATCACTTTTGGACACTATTGTGAGTGTGAAAAATACTGGCAATAACTTCTTCAACATAAAGGAAGGTCTAATGATAGTGAATTAAAGGTTTGTTTTCTGTGTGGTGTTTTAGTGTTGAAAGATGCAGCAAACGTTCAGAGCCGTCACACACTCTCCGGGAACACTCATCTGGAGGATCGAGGTGGGTTTCATTGGTGAAAGAATCATTTAATACATAATCTATTGAAGAAATGTGTACATGAAGAATGTTTTCGCTGCTGTTAAATGTTCACTGATTTGAACATCTTTTGATCAAGTATAAAGACATTTTTAAATTCCCACTCAATACAACCTGCAATGTGCTATTTGCATATATAATGTGCGAGAATATAAGCCAACTATTGTATTAATGATGGGATGTACAGTATGTGAAACTTCTTTGGGAAATGTCCCGCCCCTTACCATAAGTGCCAGTTTAACACACTACTAGCTAACTCAACCAGGCCCCCGCCCCTTTATTCTGCGCATGAATTATTATAATGAGGAATATTGTGACGTGTTCGTTCCGGAAGAAACTCAAGACTACAATGGAGGCGTTTCAGGAGTTCAGGAACACTGACACTGATATAGAGAAGAGCTGGAGCTTCTTCATGATCACACAGCAACATTACACAGATGAGGAAAAGCAGAATATTTGCTCTTTAAGGGTCAATTCTTCTCTGAAGCTCCTTTAATTTTCCTCATAAGGATGGATTTGCCTTTGGAGTGTAAATACATTATCAGGCCTCTTTCCTTACTCTGGATTTCTTCTCTGATGTTCTTATGAAATGCAGTATATAAAGCTTAATTTTTACAATATTGAATGCAATTGAATACCAATTTAGGGAGTAACTTTTGTATTGCATTAATCACCTGGGGCCGGATTCATGAAAATCTTCCTTCTTAAAGGTACACTGTGTAGTTTTTTAAGTATTTTATTAGCTAAAATCAAAGTCTTTATTCATAAATATGTCCTCATTGGTGTAAAAGTACCTCTGCCAATGATCTGATTTATCCTCGTAAGCGAAGAATTTCTTATCTTTATTTACATTGGAAGGGTAAGTCCAAGGAGGCTTCCATGTCGTTCCCCCATCTTGAAAAACTATAATAGCAGAGAGGGACAAAAAGCACTAGCCCACCTCAGCGCGTTTCCACAATGCGTGTTCGTTCAGAGCCAGCGTCATGTGACTGAAACCAGTTGGAACGGACAAGGAGATCAAAGGCGCTGGTCACGGCCCCGGCACATCTGGAAGGCTGCACTGCACGGTACTTCATAATGCAGGATCTTGCTTATGCCGAGCCACAGGACAAGGAATCCTCGTCGCCCAAAAAAGCAAAAAATTTCATTTAAAATGAAACGTGACCGGCGAATTCAAAAAACGAGGGTAAATATAGGGATAGTCTTTCCCAGGTGGAAAGAGCTAATGAAGTAGAAAGACTTTGAAAGGGACACCCTGCTTTCTTCTCGACAGGTAAGTCAATGTTACGGTCTAAATTAAAAGATTTTTTTTCATTGCTTGGTTGTGTAATTCATTATGTAGGCAGCATAACAGTAGAACATGTATAGTTAAACTCGATGAAGTGCTATTGGAAGACATGTTGTCATAGCTTCTTGGCACATAACGGCTACCGTAGTTGCAACACGCATTTGAAAAAGCGAGGCGCTAGAGAGCACTATTCGTTTGAATGCAAAATACAGTTTCACCGCTAGATGGGAGAAATTCCTACACAGTGTTCCTTTAAGAAAGAAGTTAAGAAAATTCTTAAGATAAATTCTAAGAAGCTTGTAAGAATATTCCTAAGTGCAATTCTTAAAAAATACACTCTTAAAAAAGAACATTCTTAAGAAGATTTTTTGGGAATACAAAATGTTCTTATATTTTTTCTTGAGTTAGAAAATAAGAAGAAAATCGCAGTTAAGAAGAATTTTTTTTATTAAGAATGTTTCGTGAATCCAGCCCCAGATCACAGTTTTTAAAGGGCTGGTATAATGCCCTTTTCATAAGATGTAAAATGAGTCTCTGATGTCCCCAGAGTGTGTATTTGAAGTTTTAGATCAAAATACCCCACAGATATTATTATATCGCATGTTAAAATTGTCACTTTTTGAGGGTGAGCAAAAACGCACTGTTTTTGTGTCTGTTCCTTTAAATGCAAATGAGCCGCTGCTCCCGGCACAGAGGGCGGAGCTACAAGAGCTTGCGTCCTTTTACCTCACACACACATGCACTGAAAATTAAAAAAACTTTTAGCCTTTTATGTTCAAACCGGAGTCAGACAATGATGGATAGACTCAAGAAGAAGTGACAACATGTAGAAGCAACAGGACATTTCTGAATGGTTAGTTGATGAATTTATGAAGCTAATGTATCTTCTAGTCATTGAATAGCATATTCTGTCTTGATAATCTATATATCGTGTTCCGGGGCGGGGTTTATGTAAATTCTAGGGTTGGTGATGTCACTAACCCAGGAGGAATGTGGTGTAGTCTCTACCAGCCGTTTGTTGTAGTCCTTAAAAGGCGATTTCTTTAATTATAAGCAAATATCTCCCTTTGCTTTGAACTTTGAGCGTTGTAACTTTGCAGATGTTGTTTATGCTCAAACAGCAACATTACACACAAACTAAAGTTAGAAAATAGAAATCATAATCAACCACCCCTTTAAATCAAAGATTTTGGACAAAGTTTTCTAGTAAATTTCACACTGCACAATTTCACTGATTTTTTCTCCAGAAAATGGATCTTGTTTTGGTCCCAGAAAAATTCCACGGCCAGTTTTATGATGGTGACTGTTATTTACTGCTCTCAGTAAGTGTGTCCTTCAGATTATGTTAGATGTTGTTTCACCACTGATTCAGGAATGCAGTAGCAGCTTCATGTTTTTTGTCTCTGGTTTCAGACTCGTAAAACTGGCGGATCTGTGTTCTACGACATCCACTACTGGATCGGCTCGATGTCTTCTGTGGATGAACAGGGATCCGCTGCGGTTTACACGGTTCAGCTCGACGAGTTCCTCGGATCTTCTCCAGTCCAACACCGAGAGGTTCAGGGCCACGAGTCCAGCATCTTCTGCGGATACTTCAAACAGGGCATCATGTAGGAGTCACACACACACACACACACACACACACACACACACACACACACACACGTATTTTAGGTATTATCAGTACTGAACACTGATGAAGAACTGAACTCAATGATCAGTGGTGTGTTCCGTTTGAGTGTGTGTGTGTGTGTGTGTGTGTGTGTGTGTGTGTGTGTGTGTTTTAGTGCATGAAGAGGACAGAAATCACAGATATATGTGTTTATGTCCCAGTTATAAGTCAGGAGGAGTGTCTTCAGGAATGAGCCATGTGGAGACAAACACGTATAACATTCAGAGACTTCTGCATGTGAAGGGGAGAAGAAAAGTGACCGGCACTGAGGTGAGGATCTATCAGTCTTTATAACCCTGATGTTCCTCACAACACTTTATCCGGGATTGAGAATATCTGTCAAAATGCTTGTGAATCGCAGTAATGATTTAACCCTTGTGCAACCTTTGAACATTTTTGTCTTTTATATATGTATTTATTTTTGGATCATTTTGCCTGTGTTAATGCCAAATGCATACATTTTGGACAGGTGTGTATTTTTATTGGAATTTTACTATTTCACCCCCATTTCCTTTAATTAATCTATTTTACACTAGGTACACAGAAAAGTTCCTCTCAGGACCTTCAGGACTAGAATGTCTACATTGAAACCCATTAAAACTTTTTAACCCCAGGGCCATTTAAATATAAAATAATCCAATCTTTGTTAATAGGCTCTTATTCTGTTGGCAAGGCTTCAAAATAATTTTTTAACAATTTTTTCCCAGATGGGGCCATTTTCTCAGGTTTGGTCTATAAAGCAAATACTCGCTTTATTCCTGTTTTCTGCTTCTGCATATTATAGAGCCAACTGGAGAAAATATGCAGTGATAATTGTGTGTCTTGGTAATGATGTCGGAGTGTGGTTTGTATGCGTGTAATAAAAACAAATTGTGTGTGTGCTTGTAATATTTGAGAGAAAAAACTAATGTGTCCCAGTGAGTTTCAGTGCATCCAGTGGGGAAAATCTGGTCCTGTGCTCAAACACACTCTCACTGAAAGCTCATTTATTGAGATATCATCCTCACATTTGGAACACGACTTGTTTAGATTTATGGCTTTGATTTTCTAGCAGTGTTAGAGTTCAAAGTGTTTCAGAAAATATACATTTTATATAAAATAATGTTCATAAATAATTTTGATAAACTTAAACCTATATAACTTTTTTATTTCACTTTTTAAACTTGTTTTACTTCAACAATAATCTGCCAATGGTTTTTCTTTAAAATGAGACCAAACTTAAGTCTCTGCTCCCAAACTTCACATTTTATGACAGTTTTTTGACACTGACATTTTTGTCCACTATGGACCTGTGTGTAACTTTTAATTGATGCGCAAGATTTAAAATTATTCAGACTATAATTCTCAGGCTATAAATGATGAAATATTGTGCAGGTGGAAATGAGCTGGAAGAGCTTCGACACTGGGAGTGTCTTTCTGTTGGATCTGGGAAAGACCATTATCCAGTGGAACGGCCCGGAGAGCAACACACAAGAACGTCTGAAGGTTGGCAGCTTATATATATATATATATATATATATATATATATATATATATATATATGTATGTATACTGTATATAGAGAGATTATGTTTAATGCATTTTATCATGGTCTCTCAGGGCATGATGCTGGCGAAGGACATCCGGGACCGTGAGCGAGGGGGTCGGGCAGAGATAGGGGTTATTGAAGGAGACGCAGAGGCCAAATCTCCTCTGCTAATGGAGGTTATGGTGGGCATTATGGGTGAAAGGCCCTCACAGCTGCCCAGCGGGACGCCCGATGAAATATCTGACCAGGAGCATATGAACAAGCTCACGCTATATCAGTAAGAGCCCACAGATACACTGTCCTTCATATCAGCTGCTTGGAAAACATTAAATGTGACTCTGGACCACAAAACCAGTCACATGGGTCAATTTTTTTAAATTGAGATTTATATATCATCTGAAAGATGAATGAATCAGCTTTCCATTGATGTATGGTTTGTTAGGATAGGATTTGGCCGAGACACAACTATTTGAAAATCTGGAATCTGAGGGTGCAAAAAAATCGAAACATTGAGAAAATCGCCTTTAAAGGTGCAGTGTGTAATATTTAAGAGGATCTGTTGACAATATCATGTACATAATGATGTTTTCAGTGGTGTATAAAGACCTTACATAATGAACCGTAATATTTTTATTAGCTTAGAATGAGGCATTTCTCTCTACACACACCACGGGTCCGCTTACATCGACATGTTTCTATGGTGGCCCTGAGCAGACAAACGCGATTCGTAACTGTTGTTCTTCGTGATAAGAAGCTAGCTAAAGTCAGTGAATAAAACACTGACACAATGATGAACAAGTAACAATAATATTCACAATAACAAATCGTTTTACTGAATAATTAAGTAAACCTAATTTCTTAAATTATCTATGTATAGAAACCTCATTGTTTAACTGGCCACTCTCTGCTGACTCACGACGACATCATTTCCTGTCGGCCACCGTCTCTTCTGTTGTGTGCAATTTACAACCTCACCACTAGATGCTGCTAAACATCACACACTGCACCTTTAAAGTTGTCCATTTATGTTGGCGATTGTGCTGCATTCACTCACGAAAATAAATGTTTGATATATTTACAGAAGGAAATTTACAAAATATCTTCATGGAACATGATCTTTACTTAATATCCTCATGATTTTTGGCATAAAAGAAAAATGTATAATTTTGACCCATACAATGTATTGTTGGCTATTGCCACAAATATACCCGTGCGACTTGTAACTGGTTTTGTGATCCAGGGTCACAAATATCATTTATAAATTGATTGATTAATTGGCTCATATGTCTAGTACGAGTGAATCTAACACATCTCAAACTTTGAAGTGTGTCTGATGCGAACGGATCGATGAAGATCACTGAGATCGCAACCAGTCCACTCACACAAGACTTGCTGAATCACGATGTAAGTACACAGTTTCCACAAAAATATGACTGTTTTCAACACTGATAATAATCATAAGTGTTTCTTGATCATCAAATCCTCATATTAGAGTGATTTCTGAAGGATCATGTGACACAGGAATAAATTACACTTTACTATATATTCACATAGAGAACAGCTGATTTACACTGGAATAATTTTTCACTCTTTAAGTGTATTTTTGATCAAATAAATGCAGCCTTGGTGAACATTGTAAAATCTTACCAACCCCAAACTTTTGACTGACAGTACTTTAAAGGAGACCTATTATGCAAAATTCACTTTGATAAAATGTGTTTGAACACAGGCGCACAGTGTGTGTGTAAACAACCAGGGTATGTTTTATAATACCCATATATCATTATCAATCTCATCAGATTCAGATTTCCAATTCAAATGATCAAATTCAGATTTCCCCCTACTCCTGTGTAAGAGTAGCGAAACCCGCCCACGACTGGTGACGATCTGCACTAGATCCCGCCCTGAGTGAAGCAGCAGTCCCACATTATAACCGTGAGCTCAACCATACCAGCTCTATCTCCATGCAGCAGATATACATGTTCTGGCTCTCTGGGCATCCTAATACAGTTCACACACAAGTACCTTTACAACAGTTTATAGATTAACATGACGATACAGGCTAGTCGATGAGATGAATCAACGTAACTCCACAACAACTTAGTTACATAAATGTATCCACTAACCATTCAGAAACGTCAATTATACAGTCTAACAGTTGCAAACTCTTCCTTATCTCTCCATCTGTGTCTGACTCCGGTTCAAACATGTGAGTCTGCACTCGCTACTGGGTATTATTGACATTTTGCCTGAGAGAAATTCGGCTGTTATTTTGCTCCAGTATCTGAAGCTTGTGAAAAGGCAGCAGCTCATTTGCATTTAAAGGGGTACACACACAAAACGTGTTTTCCCTCACACCCAAAAAGGGGCAACTTTGACAAGCTATAATAAAAATTTGGGTGGTATTTTGAGCTGAAACTTCACAGACACATTCATCAGAAATTTATATTACATCATGTGAAAATGGACATAATGGGTCACCTTTAATCAACCTTCACATCTATCTATCTATCTGTCTATCTATCTATCTATCTATCTATCTAGGACTGTTATATTTTGGATCAGGGGGGAACGTCAATATTTGTGTGGAAGGGGAAGACGGCCAACAAGGCGGAGAGACAAGCAGCAATGACTCGAGCTCTGGTGAGTGTGACTGATTCTGCAGCAGTTCATTAAACTGAAGGGAAAGTGTTGTGTGTTAATGTGACTGATTCTGCAGGAGTTCATTAAACTGAAGGGATATCCTCTCAGCACTAAAGTGGAGGCTCTCAGTGACGGAGGGGAATCGGCTCTGTTTAAACAGCTCTTCAAGAGCTGGAGGGTCCGAGAGCAGACGACGGGTCTGGGCCGAACACACACCGTGGGGAGAGTCGGTATGAGTCTCTCACACACACTGACCTTTTGTTTGTAACCTCCCTATTATAGTTTACATTCTATTTCACTGTTCCAGACCACCAGAGACACCAGTACATGGTGGGAGGAGTCGCGTCTCTCGCATCACATCGAGAATCTCATATCAATTCAGTCACATGTGACCTCGACCGCTGACATGTCAGAAGATATATCAGCTTCCCAATATGTCACGGTCGGTCTCTTTAGTCATTCTCACGGAGAGATCTCACTTGAGTGAGCACAGCTTTTGGGTTGGCATTGCTCCCCACTGTAGCTGTGTCTCGAGGTGTAGCTGTGTCTCGCAATTTTGGACTTTATTGGATTGTTTTCAGACCCATTGGTTATCCAGGGTCTTTACAAACGCGGTGTTCCAGCCACTGGAGTTAAGGTGAGTGTTGTGAGAACTTATTGGTTAACCAGGGTTCTTTTTTTTCACCGTAGGTATACCTATTGCAATCAATTTGTGTTACGTCTGCGTAAACCAGGGCGTTAGTTATTGTGTGCGTTTACTGTGACGACCACTTAACACGCATATCACTGGAGTGTGTGGCGGGAGGAGCAAACGACAGACACAGTGGGAGTGGCGTCAGGCCTCGGAGAGGCATTTATTAACAGAAATAAAAACATAAAATGTCCAAAAATTGGGAAAATTAAGAGTTAAAACAAAAGGGGATCTGGTGTCCTCGTTGTGCCAGAGAATAGTGAAGGATGGGTGGTGAAGAGATGGGACGGGTCCAGGTAAGGGGGCAATGTCCGGCGGTCGAAAACGCTTCTCTCTTTGGTCTGAGGCGCGAGGGGCGGCGGCTTCAGCATCGCGGCTTGTCCTCTTCATCCATGACAACTTGAGGAGAATAGCGGCCCGGCATCCTAGCCCATCAGCGGCATCACGCATGGTTCTCCGTTCGGACCACGGGTCTGGCGTCTCACAACTCCATTGGCACGGGAATCCCTCCGTGCTCCCTTCCTGGACCCATGAGGACACCAGTGTGCATGCACAGGGAAGAGACCAGTCTCTCGAGGAGAGGCGCACTCAGCTTTTTAATAGCGGCGGTGATGAGGCTTCATTATCTTCAGGTGTGCCTCATCACAAGCCGTTAATTCACACATGCAGGTGGCACTGGAACCACTTCAGCGAGAGGGCATGCTGATCCTTCCGTATCTGGGCGATTGGCTGTTGTCCGCCAGGTCATCTCAGCAAGCTGTCAACAGGTGAATATTCAGTGTGCTTTCTGGGCATGAAATTGGATTCCAGGGAAATGAGAGCTACCCTCACGGAAGGCAGAAGGAAGGTGTTGCTGACAACCTTGTTAAAGTTTCAGTAAGCTGCGCTTTATCAGCTTCCTAAGACTGGCAGTTCTTCTCACAGCGGCGTCATCAATCATTCAGCTAGGCCTGTTGCATCTTCGTCCGTTCCAACGCTGGTCAATAGCCAAACGTTTGGCACTGGTTTACAATCGACACACGCTGGTTAGGGTTACGACCAGTTGTGCAGCCTCACAGGACCACGGATGCCTCCCTCAGTGGGTGGGGAGGACTTTGGCTGCACCGAGGTATTCAGGGCAGTTGGGACCCACAGTTAAGGGCTTTTCATATCAATCTACTAGTTTTCCCAGGAGTCTCCCATCCAGGTACTGACCAGGCTCAACCCTGCCTAGCTTCAGTGGGCAACCAGTCTTGGGCTACAGGGTGATATGGCTGCCAGCTCAACTCACATCCCCGGTCACTGCAACACTGTAGCAGATGTACTTTCCCGTTTAGAGCCGAGACCAGGGGAATGGTGTCTGCACAAGGAAGTTGTTCAGTCAATTTCGAGGAGCTACGGAATAGCGGCCGTGGACCTTTTCGTCAGCAGGACAATGACTCATTGTCCGCTATAGTTTTCAGCGCAGGAGGAGGAGGGTTCACTGAGCCCACGAATGGGCAGCGCTTCTCCTCTATGCCTTTCCCCCAATTCCACTCCTTTGGTCCGAGTGCAGGAGAAGCATCACACGATCATTCTAGTGGCTCCTTGTTGGCCAGCAATGCCTTGGTTCAGGCTCTTATCAACTCTAACAACGGGGCCTCCTCACCCCCTGCCACCGCGGAAGGATCTGGGCCCTGGTGTTGAGAGGGTGCTCTCTCAGTGTTCAGCAGCAGTAAGGCACACTTAAAGTGTTTGTGGCTGCCCTGTCTGCTTATCGGGATCCTGTGGAGCAGGTTTCAATTGGTGCCAACAGGCTAGTGGCTTTTCTCAAAGGAGCTGTATGGCTAAAGCCACCAGTACGGGTAGTGTGTACCCAGTAGGATTTACGGGTGGTGTTGGACAGTCTGTGTTTAGCACCTTACGAACCTATTGAACAGGCAGATATTAGAAGCCTTTCTATGAAGACAGCATTCAGTCAGCCATAACATCAGCCAAAAGGGTTGGTGAGTGTCCACAGTGTCTCAGGTGGGGGGCCAGAGGGCAATCAAGTTACACTTTGGCCGAACCCAGCATTTCAGAAATTCACAAACCAACGCATTCAGCTGGCGGGGTTTATACAAGAGGACAAGGCGGCCCTATGTCCAGTCCGTATGTTGAGGCAGTGTGTATCAAAGACTTCCCCATGGCGTACCACTGACCAGCTTTTTGTCTGCTTTGGGCCCGGAAGGAAAGGTGCACCCTTGTCAAAGCAAAGTCACTATTGGTGAGGCATATCGTTCAACAGGCCACATATTGCCTACATCTGTTATGTGTCATTTGACTCGGGCAGTAGCCACTTTTAGGGCCGCATTACGTGGTGTGCCTCTCTCAGAGATATGTGCAGCAGCTACATGGGCATCACCTTGCACATTCACAAGGTTCTATAGACTAATGTGGCTCCTACTACTTTTAGTTCTGCCATATTGCCAGAAAATGCTTGAGCTTCACATCCTCGTGACTTGGCTACATTCGTCTTCCACCATGTATTGATCGTCTCTGGCGGACTGGAACCGTGAAATAGAACACTGGTTACTGGTCGTAACCGTGGGTCTATGAATGGTGGAAGACCGAGTCTCTGGTCACTCGGACTGAGAATGACTAAAGAGACCGACCGTGACGTATTGGGAAGCTGATATAGCTTCTGACATGTCAGCGGTCGAGGTCACGTGTGACTGAATTGATATGAGATTCTCGATGTGATGGACGAGATGCGACTCCTCCACCATGTATTGACCGTCTCTGGCGGTCTTCCACCATTCATAGAACCACAGTTACGACCAGTAACCAGCGTTCTTGCTTTTAGCAGACGCTTTTATCCACAGAAGATGAAAAATATTTGTAAAAAAATATTTGTAATATACAATGACAGGTTTATTACAAAATGTGGAAGCTTGTTTCTGCCACGGAAATAAAAAAATAAAAAATAACTACAAGTTTATAACTTTTTTTTTTTTTTTTTTTTTAATGTCAGAATTGTAAGACAAAAAGTTGCATTAAATGTTGTATTTTTTAATTCCGTAGCGGGAACAAGCTTCCTTAGTTTACTAGACAGCTGGATTAGGAAGCCAGATATGGAAATGTTGAGCAATAGTTTATTAAATGAACGCACAAACACATAAAATACATGTAGGAATGATGTGAACAAAACAAGAATTATGAACCCAAACAGGAAGAAGATGATAAGAATCCAAACAGGGAAGGACGGAGTCAATGATTCAAATGGGAAATGGAAACACAAACGGCTTCACAAACTTACGTCGTCATTTATTCCACCTCAAAAACACAGTTTTATAAGGAACACATTTTAGAAAATTGAGGCTGTTTTGACATGAAACGTATTGTCATTATGTCAGTCCTAATGATATCTGTTTTCTTCAGTTGAAAGTTACATTGCTAATAATGATGTTTTCCAGCATAAATATCTAAACATTCTTAAATCAAGATACATTTACTGGAGAAGAAAACTGACTGAATATATTAATTAAATTCAGTCCAATTCAGTTCAATTCAATTCACACTTATTTGTATAGTGCTTTTCACAATACTCATCGTTTCAAAGCAGCTTTACAGAAGTCCACATTACAATTTAGAGTGATCTATTATCAGAGGAAACTGTCTACGTTATGTATTTCAGAAATGTACATATACAAATCACACAGTTAGCTAAAAAATTATTAATTTAAACAATGTAATAATTTAAGGCGGAAACAATGAGCTCATTGAAGTAGTGAATACATGTTTGTTAACAAATGATTATGACATATTGAAAACTGTAGCATTGTGTCTTGTTTAATGACAGATTTATCAAAATTATGTGAAATTTTTAGCAAATGTCTGTCAATGAGGTCAGAAAAAAGTTACTTAATTCAAAGGGAAAACAAGATTATTTTTCTGACCCCAATGGCCCCAATATTTGTTTTTGTTTCAAGCAAAAATTCATTTCATTTTGATGCAAGACTTAATATCTTCAGTCATTTTGCTTCTCGAGTAAATGTATTTTGATTTAAGAATGTTTGTATTGGAAAACGAGACAAAATCCTGAGGAAAACCCTGACTTTATGCAGTGTACCAAATGTATTTTGTAGAGGAGTGTGAAAATGTGACATGTGGAGATCATTGTTTGTGTCAATGCACTGTAAAAAGTATTCAGTTCACTTACTTAAAAAATTTAGTTAACCCGTTGCCTTAAAATTATTAAGTGAATAAACTTAATGCTTAATTGAAAAAAATAAGTTATGTGAACTTGACAATTCCACATTACTTAATTTTTTCGATTAAGCATGAAGTTTATTTACTTTAAATAAACTTCAGATAAATTTAAGGCAACGGGTTTCCTCAATTTTTCCTAAAAAAAGTCCTCAAGTTAAGTCAACTGATCACTTTTTACCGTGTGCTAGTTCTGCTCTACATGCAGCTGTGATGTTAATTTCACGAGGTCGTTAATCTTTGCTGTTTCTTCTCATTAATCAGCTGATGTCCCTCAAGAGAAGTTTGATGCCAGTCGGATGCATGTGATGCCCAATGTTGCAGCGCAAGAGCGTATGGTGGATGATGGCAGCGGACAGAAGCAGGTACAGAGGATAAGATCTAATCAGCTAACAGGAGGATTCTGCAATCAGAACTCAAGATAATGGGAGATAGAAATAGACATGAGTCTTCTCCATCCTTAGGTGTGGCGCATTGAGAATTTGGAGATGGTGGAGGTGAATCCTGAAATGCACGGATACTTCTATGGAGGAGATTGCTATCTAATTCTGTACAGCTATGATGTTAATGGCAGGAAAAGCTACATTCTTTACATGTGGAAGGTAAAGTAACATTTCCCTAATGCATATAGAACAGAGGAAAGAGTTTTATATTATTAACCCTTTTACACCCGGAGGCATTTGAATGATTTCACATCTAAGAGGCATACTTAAAAGTATGATTTATAACTCTACAAAAAAGAAAAAAGAAAAGTTATCATTAAGTACATGGTCTCATTTGATAGAAAACCTTTAAAAATAAATAAAAGAAGAGAGACTTTGATCATTTTTGGAGGTTCTTATATTACATCACTGCTAAGAAAACCCCAGAAAAAGGGATGCAATTTATTGATTTATTTTGTTATTATACATGGTTGACATAATGACTATTAGAAAGCTTATTTGGAATGTCATAAAATCAACTTTGGGCTTATTTACAATCATGTCAACTGCATCTGAACCAAATGTTGTGTTGATATCTCAAAGCAATCAAAAGTTCTGGGGTTTGGTTGCACATGAATGATGAAAGTAACCCTATGGTTCTCTCCTGAAGGGCCGTCATGCGTCTCAGGATGAAGTGACGGCCTGTGCGTATCAGTCCGTGACCCTGGACCAACAGTACGGTGGCCAGCCGGTTCAAGTCAGAGTCTGCATGGGGAAGGAACCGCGACACTTCATGGCCATTTTCAAGGGAAAATTGGTGATCTTTGAGGTAGTGAAGCACTTGCTCAGTCTGTTGTAACTCAAGCATTAATTGCACTAAATGGTATAATAGGTCTGTGCTCACTATTGTTGATTTCAAATTTTTTATACTTTCAATATTAAATCAAAAAAACGTCTGAACGAATGATACACGGATTGTCTTAAACCACCACCACGTTTGCGCAGAAAACTACTGCAGTGCCGCTCTGTAAACGTCCAAAACGCTCCGTTCGACTCTTCTGAGATCCTCTACTCTTCCCTGAGGATGACCTGTGAGCTGTTTTGAATTTTAAAAAACTGAATTTGAAGTTCTGAATTTCTTCTTCATCTTGAAAACTTTTTTTTAAAACTGGATATTTGCAGTCTAAGAATTCTGAAAAAAAAAAAAAAAAAAAAAACAGCTGTTTGAAAATACATGTCTATAAAATTCTGCCATAAAATCATTTCAATTCGTTAAATTTTAAATGTTCAATATTCGATTAAAGAAATCAAATTCAGAACTATTTAAAATTCCACATAATATAAAATGTTGTTAGATTACACTTGTCAGTAATTCAAATTCAAATCATTATGTCATATTATAAGCTCCATATTAATACTCCAAAGTCACATTCCGTATTCATATATTCATATATTCACCGGTTGACTTTTAATGATTAATTTTCTGCAGAAAGCGGTTCAACTTTTAATTCCATTGCAACGACATAACCCAACCAACATGATTTTTTTGCTTGCTTGTTATCCTACTTTAGTTTTAAATTTAAATATCCAAAAGACATTTAAATAAATGTTGACACATTTTACAGCATTTTACGATTCATGTGATCTGAAAAGTCTTGGCTTTGGAACATTCCAACAAAGTCTTCAAAGGGTATGTTTACACGACAACGATTTGATTAAAACGACTAAAATACTGTATTCTTCTGCCAGGCCATTAGATGGCGATGAAACACGTTAGACTGAACACGTAATATGCATGACGTCATCATCTTCACTGATTCGTGTTTCTGTTGTTTACACGGAGACATTTTGAAACCTGTTCGCAAAAGTTTGCGTTTTCAGGCACCCAAAACGCCATTGTCGTGTAAATGAACTGCCAAAACGAATAAAAAGTTTTACGTGTTTAGTTGAAAAAGGTGTTGTGAAAACAACATGTTGCTGCTGCATAACTAGACATACTAAATAGTCATACATCAATCCGCAGCAGATCTGGGCAGGTGGAGCTGGGAAGGTGGAGGGTTCAAAGGACATCTGGGCAGGTGGAGCTGGGAAGGTGGAGGGGTTCAAAGGACAGATCTGGGCAGATGGAGCTGGGGAGGTGGAGGGATCAGAGGACTGATCTGGGCAGGTGGAGCTGGGGAGGAGATCTGGGCAGGTGGAGCTGGGGAGGTGGAGGGATCAGAGGACTGATCTGGGCAGGTGGAGCTGGGGAGGTGGAGGGTTCAGAGGACAGATCTGGGCAGGTGGAGCTGGGGAGGAGATCTGGGCAGGTGGAGCTGGGGAGGAGATCTGGGCAGATGGAGCTGGGGAGGTGGAGGGATCAGAGGACTGATCTGGGCAGGTGGAGCTGGGGAGGTGGAGGGTTCAGAGGACTGATCTGGGCAGATGGAGCTGGGGAGGAGATCTGGGCAGATGGAGCTGGGGAGGTGGAGGGTTCAGAGGACTGATCTGGGCAGATGGAGCTGGGGAGGAGATCTGGGCAGATGGAGCTGGGGAGGTGGAGGGTTCAGAGGACAGATCTGGGCAGATGGAGCTGGGGAGGAGATCTGGGCAGGTGGAGCTGGGGAGGTGGAGGGTTCAGAGGACAGATCTGGGCAGATGGAGCTGGGGAGGTGGAGGGATCAGAGGACTGATCTGGGCAGGTGGAGCTGGGGAGGAGATCTGGGCAGGTGGAGCTGGGGAGGTGGAGGGTTCAGAGGACAGATCTGGGCAGGTGGAGCTGGGGAGGAGATCTGGGCAGGTGGAGCTGGGGAGGAGATCTGGGCAGATGGAGCTGGGGAGGTGGAGGGATCAGAGGACTGATCTGGGCAGGTGGAGCTGGGGAGGTGGAGGGTTCAGAGGACTGATCTGGGCAGATGGAGCTGGGGAGGAGATCTGGGGAGGTGGAGGGTTCAGAGGACTGATCTGGGCAGATGGAGCTGGGGAGGAGATCTGGGCAGATGGAGCTGGGGAGGTGGAGGGTTCAGAGGACAGATCTGGGCAGATGGAGCTGGGGAGGAGATCTGGGCAGGTGGAGCTGGGGAGGTGGAGGGTTCAGAGGACAGATCTGGGCAGGTGGAGCTGGGGAGGTGGAGGGATCAGAGGACTGATCTGGGCAGGTGGAGCTGGGGAGGAGATCTGGGCAGGTGGAGCTGGGGAGGAGATCTGGGCAGGTGGAGCTGGGGAGGTGGAGGGTTCAGAGGACAGATCTGGGCAGATGGAGCTGGGGAGGAGATCTGGGCAGGTGGAGCTGGGGAGGTGGAGGGTTCAGAGGACAGATCTGGGCAGGTGGAGCTGGGGAGGAGATCTGGGCAGGTGGAGCTGGGGAGGTGGAGGGATCAGAGGACTGATCTGGGCAGGTGGAGCTGGGGAGGAGATCTGGGCAGGTGGAGCTGGGGAGGTGGAGGGTTCAGAGGACTGATCTGGGCAGATGGAGCTGGGGAGGAGATCTGGGCAGATGGAGCTGGGAAGGTGGAGGGTTCAGAGGACAGATCTGGGCAGATGGAGCTGGGGAGGTGGAGGGATCAGAGGACTGATCTGGGCAGGTGGAGCTGGGGAGGAGATCTGGGCAGGTGGAGCTGGGGAGGTGGAGGGTTCAGAGGACTGATCTGGGCAGATGGAGCTGGGGAGGAGATCTGGGCAGATGGAGCTGGGAAGGTGGAGGGTTCAGAGGACAGATCTGGGCAGATGGAGCTGGGGAGGTGGAGGGATCAGAGGACTGATCTGGGCAGGTGGAGCTGGGAAGGTGGAGGGGTTCAGAGGACAGATCTGGGCAGGTGGAGCTGGGAAGGTGGAGGGGTTCAGAGGACTGATCTGGGCAGGTGGAGCTGGGGAGGTGGAGGGTTCAGAGGACAGATCTGGGCAGGTGGAGCTGGGGAGGTGGAGGGTTCAGAGGACAGATCTGGGCAGGTGGAGCTGGGGAGGTGGAGGGGTTTAGAGGAACTCTGATAGTCCTGTAGGACCAGCTTACAGCAAACACTGAACCAGACTGTTTAAATGTTGAGCAAGCAATCTCATTGGCTGCAGGGTCAGCAGAGGCCAATCAGCTTGTGCCATGCAGTGATAATGTGATTGCTTGCAGATTGCATGTAAAGGACCGGTCAGCCTGGAGTTTCATGACAGAACTTGGTATATTTTACAAAATAACTTGGTCAAAGGCATCCATTCGAACATGAATAAATTCCAGGTTCCTGAAAGTGCTGTTGTTTTCTAATAAATAAAGTTCCTTTGTTTCCATTGTAGGGAGGGACTTCCCGAAAGAGTGGCCAAGAGCCGGAGCCGCCTGTGCGCCTGTTTCAGATCTGTGGATCTCACCCAACCAATTCAAAAGCAATAGAGGTTCCAGCTCTGGCAGGCTCTCTCAACTCCAATGATGTCTTCCTTTTGAAAAGCCAGTATGGCGTCTACCTGTGGTATGGCAAAGTACGCAGTCTTCCTACAGAAGTTGAATAACAGATAGTATTTTAATGGGAAAACACTCAGCAGATGTTGCAAAGTCCAGCACTACTCTTCACATAATGGGCTTTTGCACTGGTGGAACCGTCATAGTTCCTAGAACTATTGGCGGAACGTCCTGGATTCTGGCGTGTTCGCACCGCAGGAACTAGGAACCATTTTAGTTCTAGGAACTCCCTTTGGAGGAACTAATTTATTCCTACTTCAGAGTCGGTCTAAACCAGCGCTATAGGAACTACAGTGACGTTAGTGTTCTCTGATTGGCCGAACGCACGCGAAACACCAGCACCCGCCATTATTAAAAAAGCTTTGTAAACACAGATTATAGCTTATATATTTACTCCAGAAACTAACTAACAGCTCAGCAACACTGAACTTCAACCACATGGCAAATGCTAATAACTATTCATATACTGTCTACTTTCTATGTATAACAGTTCTATCTGATGATGCATTAGACAGGACTGTTGGACAGATCGTAAACTAATGAACAGGAGAATGCGAGCACTGTTTGTTTGCTCAGGCTCAGTCGTTCTCAGCGCCGTCAAAATAAAAGTCACAACAACAAGCGTGTCTTACGTCACTTCAGAGTTCCTACTGGCGGTGCGAATGCAACCAGGAAAACATTCCAAAGGGAACTATTAGTTCTCGGAGAACCATCCTGGTAGATAGTTCCTATAACTGAGTTCCTAGAACTATCCGGTGGCATCAAACTATCCGGTCCCTATAATGGACATTATTGGGAGAGCAGTACTAACCTCTGTTGATAACCTCTCAGGGCTCCAGTGGTGATGAGAGAGCCATGGCTAAAGAGGTGAGCTCCTTCATTGGGCGAGGCTCGTCTGAGGAAATCATGGCTGAGGGACAGGAGCCAAATGAGTTTTGGGAAATCTTAGGTGGAAAAGGACCATACGCAAGCGAAAGAAGGTATACAGAACTAAGTGTTGTGTTAAGAGATTCAATGGGAAATAAGTTCTTTATTCTTGGCTGTTGATGTCACGTCTTCTCAAAGATTACAGATGGTTACTTCCGATCATCAACCACGCCTCTTTGAATGCTCCAATAAGACGGGCAAGTATATTGCGACTGAGGTGACCCAGTTCGCACAGGATGATCTGAGAGAGGATGACGTAATGCTTTTGGACACGTGGGATCAGGTAGAGCAACACAGTTTGAACTAAAACTATACATATCATCTGCAATGAAAAATAAGGTTTGGTGGCTATAAGCCTTGATACACTCATCATGGTGAAGTTCTTTTTCGTTCTTCATTTAAGGGTAAAAAGAATTTGAAACACCTTTGCAGCAATATTCTGTTAGTGAACATCCCAACGCCACCCACATTTAGATGAATATGTAAATATGTGCCGCACTATCCACTCAATAACAAAATAAACAACACAGAAAAGAGAAAACAGCAGTTCAGAAAGCATCTGATCATAGCGATGTGTTTGCAGCAGCTCTGAAATTTAGACTCCAGTCACATTTATTTATATATATATATATATATATATATATATATATATAGCCGTACCGAGCTATTCCATAAAGTTTACTTTGGCAAGCTGTCTCAAACTCAAGAAATAAACTTAGTTTTGGCCTGATTTTGTTTGAAATGACATCACATCAATTCGTTATATTGGCACTTTAAGGGTGATATCCCTAAATTTTTTACTTTCAATATCCTAACATCTAGATAATAGCAATACAACCACTGCCATAACAATATAACATTTGATCTTTGAACACTTTTAAAACCTTGCCGTCCTTACTTCAGCATTTGGTTCTTCTAGGTATTTCTATGGATAGGAAATAAATTAAAAGCCAGTTGTGCTCGCGACATGGCGGATTCGCTATTTACATGACGGAATTTGCAAGCGGAAAAACGGAACGCTTCTCTAGCGAGGAAACAGATCTGCTCGTGCGCAAGGTTAAAGCTGTGTGTGTGTGTGTGTGTGTGTGAGGTTAAAGCTGTGTGTGTGTGTGAGAGGTTAAAGCGCAAGCAGACCATCTATGGGACAAGCCGGATTCCACCATATCTTTATGTACACAATTACAATCTTTTACACTGTAATCCTTTTATTTTTAATATTTGGCACGTTTGTCTGCTGCTGTACGTGTCTGCGTGTAATAAGCAGAGTGTTGTGGACCCGCCTATAGGCTCATATTACTAACGCGCATGAAAATATATATAAATACTGCGCCATTGACTTTAGACTAGGTTTTGTTGGTCAATTGCTCAGTCTATTTCAGTTCCTCAAAATAGCAACAGTCCAACAATGTGCCTGAACACACTCGTTCTCAGATGAGCAGCAGCTCATGGGCCACAGATGGGCCACAGATGCATTTGCTATTTTAACAACGTGGCGCAGGACATGAAAATGAAAACTGCGTCGGGCTGAAACTAGCAAAACACACTTAGGGCTAGTAGATAGAGCCCTTGATCTTTAAACACTTTTAAAACCTTGCAGTCCTTACTTCAGCGTTTGGTTCTTCTAGGTATTTCTATGGATTGGAAATGAAGCAAATGATGTGGAGCGTCGGGAATCTGTGACAACATGCCAGGAATACCTGCGGACTCACCCTGGATCCCGAGACCCCGACACT